>QNGE01004069.1:0-33072 GCA_008508345.1 Paragonimus westermani
GCGTGATGGTCAAGCAACAATGTGGTCACGAAATATGAAGTCTGACTGTTCTACTGAGCAGAGTGAGTAGGTAACACCTGCCTGGCTGGGGTCATCGTGATCATTGAAATTTGCTGGTTAGAAACGCTATCCCAGATGACAGCCTGCTGCAGTCAATGATATACCTGCATTACTACCAGTTCTGATTCTTCCTTCTAGTCTTCCCTCATTAGGTTTTAACTTCTCCAACGTTTTCTTCCAAGCTGTCCGAGCCACAGTACCTTCTGGTTATGCTCAAAGCTATTGTGATGGCGATAATGATGAGGGTGATGATGATGAAGACTAATCTGTATGATTAGCAATTTGCACCTTCAAAGTCTAAATTGTTGTTGAAAGATGGGGATGATCACTGACCTTAACTTTGTCATTGCACTTTGGACTGTCAGCCGCTCCACCGGCCAGGATAGTTTCACCTTGTCGTAAGGATAGCGAAAGCATATTGTGCATTCGCAAAACAACTTGATTTGCTGAGTAGCACAGACGTCTGCTTGTCTACCAAAAGCATAGGTTACAATGCGTGCGTGTGTTTGGTTTTGCGCTATGGGGAACAGATCTGATCCATTCGTGCGGAAGATGCACACACGCTCTCAATATTTGAGCACTGTCGTCTCCGCTATTTTGCTTATATCAAATGGATTGATCTTGTGAGCGGGGCGGCAGTCCGTCGGAACGTGTCTGAGAAATGTGGAAATTCGCGATCGATAACCGAACTAGTGAAAATGCATAATCTTCTCTGATCGTGTTTTGTGCTCCGTATACCAACAGGTCATCTGCCTCACAGCGTTAATTAGTGTAGCTGAAGATGGTTGGAAGGATCCTTAAGGCGGCCGGTGGATGGCGTGGTCATTGGCTATTAGGACCTTGACTGTCCCAATGAGCAAGATTTTTGGCTTTTGTCTACCTGGTTGTAGGGGTCGCGACCATCCTCACTGCCGGTAAGAACCGCTCTCTGACTACAATTTGTTGCATTCAGTGGCTTGCTTGCATCCGAAAAGTTGTTGACTTTTAAGTTTCTTGAAACTTGACCGTTTTTGTTCGTTTCTCTTTCTCTCCTCCTTTGCCATACATTCGTACTTATTTACTACTCTGCTAATTTTGGGTTACTGTCAGAACCGACTGCAGTCAGAGACATGGTATCTGTGAGTTTGTCCCAGAGATGAAAATTGCAATGTCTCTGCTTTTTTCGGGACTGTTTTCAGGACCAAAAACAACCCTGGTCACAGTGTAACGAAAAGCTTTTCAACATTTCAAGATCAGTATTGCCCAACTTGCATGTTCCCACTTTGGCAATGCGCTTGCGTTTATCAATCGTAATTCCAGTACACTGTGCACCGAAGTTTTGAAATTAAACAGCCTACGCAATTCCGCTGGGTCCCGTACATTTGGCTAGCGTTTTCTGTCGTGTATTTTCTCTTGCCATTTCTCGCCCGTTGGACCAATTTTGACTAACGATGGGTGGTTTGGTTTTTCACCTAACCGCGATCCATCCGTTCTGGGCTTTGGTTGTATCCCACAGCTGTTTTGAGGTAGTTTACTAAATGTTGAAATACACACACCTTCGACTTGGTTACCCGACACAGTAACAGTTACGGTCATGGCCCAAAGTTGGAAATAGTGTATATGTTGATGATGATTCTTGTGATGACGACAGTGCTACTTGAATTGATCACCGGAAGTACTCCACTGCTCGGGACTGACTGACGCATCCCCTTGTTCATCTAAGATTTTGGCAAAATAATTCTGTATGCCAAATACTTGCTGCATTGTTTCCTATCCTTGGGTTACACTTGCTAGAGTACAACAGTGTCAGCAACCACCTGGTTGACAATTCTCCATCATAATTGCAGCCAGAATCATATGGAAGATAGCTTGAAAGGTACGCATTCGTGGTTGACATACGTGATGACATCTTCTTTCTACCTTCTGGTCCAGTTTAGGAACGGACTACGGACGATATGTGGGGGTTGAGCACTGACTAGTTGCGTAGGCGTTTGAGCTGCTCCAAGAAAGTTGAAATCACGTAGTATGTTTTAATGAATAACGATGCCCTGTTTTGCAAGTTAACAGTTACTAGTTTTCTTTGTAGTAAGCGGATTTTCCAAGAATCGTCTTGGTCATAAAAAAATCCGTGAGAAAAACGTTTCAACAACTTGTGAGACAAGTTTCACAAATGACATTGGCTGAAATTTTGAATAAAAACTTCGTGAAGTTATCCGCCATTACTTTCACCGTAAGACCTTTGGAAAACAATAGAGATGTTACGGGTGAGGCGGATGAGGAACTCTCTGTTGTTAGCTCACGCAGGTTGAGTTAGTGCAACAAAACCAACTTGTAGTGACCACCTAAATAGACTAGTCCGTGAACCCGTGCATTTAACTCAAAACATCCTGCAAAGGTTGAATAGCGGACATGCACAGATAATCAAGTGTACGATCTAGACAACAAATGCAAAACAGCCCCATACTCAATAGCAGGCGAATGCGACTGGTTGTAGGCCAATGATTACCCACAAGGCTGTAAGCCAACAAAATATAAACCCGCCAATAAGCCAGTGGGAAACGGTCGATGTCTCATCAGCCAGAATCAAGCAGTAAAACATAAAGCTTTAGAAAAGGACCACGGCTCATACTCGAGGAGTTGCTATTGCAGTATTCCAGTAAGTCAATCACAGGTGACACCACAAACAATATCTAACGTTCATAACTGAAGCAGAATTAAGCCTGTCTTACATAAAAGAAAAGCCACAAGTCGACGAGAAACATGAATCAACACAATAAAGATATCAGAAGAGAGTCAATCCACATCGTTTCTTTGTCCATACATATAGAGGGTCCTGCAGTCCAGAAAGTGACCACCAATCAGAAATGGTCTCACGTCCACTGACCACTTACCTCGAGCCTTGGTTGGTCACGTTCCACAGCCCGGTGCACGGACACGGCCAGTCCGCCTATTCGAGGACATGAAAGGGAGTATTGTTGGTCAAACAAAATGTCGGCACACTACAAGCTAGTACATTTGTCAGAATTGGGCAGCTTGCGCGTGTTCGAAAACAAATCACTGTTTGAGGTTTTACCGAAATACTACTCATGATGTACATCTATCTGCACTTCTGAATTTTTAGTCTTACAAACGTTGTTTCCAGTTGTATGTCATTCAAACACCTATAAGTGATCAGAGTTAATGAAACTAATGGCCATCGTAATTCTTGTATTTTGGCTGCCTATTCGCTTATCTGAAGCGGAGGCATTGCTTTGAAAGCTGGCATTGTGTGAGTGGTGTCCTCTTCAGCGATGTCTTGTGAGAAGGGTGTGCCGCAGTAGTTTAGCATATACGCAAAATTGGCGAGGAAAATTACTGTGTGGTAAAGGCTAACATATTGCATTGTGGTTTTGGTTGACTATCACTGGAAAACCGAACTAACAGGAAAAAGCTTTCAGAGTGTGGGAGATTATGAAAGAAAATGAGCCAAAACGTTTATTGCGAAATTATTTCATTTACTCGTGAGTAATATTGGAGAATCGTTGATACAATTCAAACATAACTCACAGCTGACGGTGTCTTTTGCAATTTTACGAACATTTTAGCCGTCCTTTTTTAAAAAAAAGATGCATCAGTTTCCAGCTTCGTCGTTGTTAGAGCTTGTCAGTAGTATGATTTTAGCACAGAAAACCGTGCATACTCAACAGGATTTTTCAAGACTACTTGCACTTACTTATTTGACTGTGCAGAAAATGACGGGCAAACTCTATGAAAATAGTTACTTCTAGGTGACAAAGAACCAACACAGGAGAATCACACCCTAAATTTTTGAATACTAGTATTGTCTTAGGACAACCTGCAAAAGTTACAAACGACTGAGATGGTTACTAGTTTGTGACAAAGATTGTGCAGTCCGATTCCTACTGGCATTCTGGTACTGCTAGCAGGATGGCCATTTTACCTTCGAGGTGCAGTATGTTTTGGACACACAAATCGGTGTCGTGAGCTCTCTAATTTGATTATTCGCCCACTCTGTATTGAAAAACATACGCGAAAAATGGTTTGATGATCTTTTCCAGTTAGCCCCGAGTTTTACAACAAGCGGAAGATATTAAACTGCAATATTTTGTAGTTAATTTGCGAAGGAGAACGACACTCGATAAACAGTAAAACCACATCAGTCCTAATGACAGTATTTGGTGCGTTGAGTTGCAGACACCTAAATGTTATCTAATTTTTTTGGAATTTTAGCTGGAGAACAGGATTTCCTGACATGTCCAGTGAGCATACTTCTGCTCTTGACCACACTGTTGGGTTCTGGTGGTGTCCGGGGAAAGACTGCGGTTCAGATGGCTCAAACTCTACAATTAAAGTCCCCTGTATCTCAGTCAAATCTGAATCCGGCCATCGGAGAGGCGAAGGCCATGTTCAAGGAATTATCAGATGATTTAACAGCTGAAGGCACTACCTTTAACGATCGACGAGTGGACGTGATGACATTGGACAATGGCCTGTTTACCAGACAGAATTACGAACTGCAGCCGGATTTCCAGTGGAGCGTGAAAAATGAATTTCAGGCCACAATTCAACAGGCAAGCTAATAAGCTCATGGTGATATTAATAAGAATAAGTTATTTCTGTTGCTGCTGCCGTTGCCGTTGCTAGGGTTTTCACATGGTAACAAAAATCAATTAAAGATGAACACAGTTGGTCATTATGTTAGTATGCTTTGGCTTTGGAAACCAAATTAAAGATCACCTGCCAGATTTTGGAATTGAAAAACAAAACTAACTCTAAGACTGTTCAAGAAATTGCGCCTAAAATGAAGCAGCTCAGCCTTACTGTATGTAATGTTGTGAAACTATGCGATTGTGTCTGCACTACCCTGGACTAGATACCATGGTAAAACTCACTGATAATTGACCTGTGAACAGGATTAAGAAATTCGTACGTATTTACACAGATTTGTTAGTACACTGTACTGTGTTCGTGTTCCAGATTGGTTCAGTAGCTCTGTGCCTTGACGGAGAACGAAATGAAAGAACGTAGGGGTAAACTCCACCATTCAAATACTAAACATCAGTTGTTAGCCAAGCGTCATACTGATTTCGAAAATTCGCCCAATATTATGATGCATCACGAAAAGTGTATTTGATAAGGCTCACAGAACCGATTACAATTGATCGTGGTCATCCATTTTCTCCGTATGAAAACTGGCAACATCGACGTCAAGTTTATCCTAAAACAGTCTGCACAGACACCAGGTGTATCACCCAATGTTTTTTCTGATTGGTTTCAAGAATGGCATAATAAGAGAATCAAGGGGCTCAAAATACAATATCACCAAAAAGGTTTGGCGGTTTCAGGTCAATTCTAAATGAAGCACAATCATCAAATTTATGCCAGCTCATAGCCACCAACCAGCACAAATTCTGTCATCAGACAAAGAATAGTGAATCTGAAATTCTCCTCTTTGATCTTAGTTCAACATAAGTAAGGTATTTTGTAGTAAGTTATTTTCTCAAAGGGGCTGCCCAAACTAAGATCAGCTACTCACCTGTGTAGTCATCAACGCATTGGTTGAAATGTTTCACACGATCGGAGCATACAAGAAAGTTAACAGTAGCAGCGGTTTTCATGATTACTTCTCCTATACATTCACACAGTCCGGTAGGTATGTCTGTCTGCTTGTCTGCTTATAGTTAGTGCTGTCCTTCTGTATATGCCTGTATGCTTGTTCTTTTCTGTCCGTTTGTCTGTTCAGCCGTTGCATTAGTATACTTTTTCAGTATGTCGACACAACACAGATCAGTCTGTACTCTATCTTTTTAAGTTTTCTTCACTGGCTCCAAAAATCGTTCAGCAAATCTCAATAAATCATTAACACAGACACAAGAATGGATAAGCTTGTAACCTATCACTGTCCTGTAAGAGAAGATTAATCTGTGAACACTGATCACCCAATCAAATATGCACCAGCCATAATATCTGACCTAAAAATCTGCATTTTGAGACGAATGTAAAGAACGACTGAGTCTTCAGAAAACTAAATCAAAAATGTTGCTTCAAAACTTTTGCTTTGGCAAAATCCATTGTAAATGATGACTGCCAGCTTAACATCACCGAAATCAAGTATAAGTAAAAAAAATTACAGCAGAATGCCGTTGTTCTGTGAGTACAATACAACTACTCGGGCAGTGAAAGAGTAACAACCAATCCATTTTGTACAGACCAGATAGGTCTACGCGTTCATGTAACGGTCACATCGACATAGCTGAACAGAACCGGGTTAGTGGCTCTGTGGATGGTCTCGGTCGTGTCAGGTTGGATAGTGCGTCAACTGTTAGTGCTGTGCGACGGCCGAGGCAGTTTGCCTGTTGGTCCAGGTAGTGGTTGTGCCCACCAAGTTGGATCAAATTGAATCGGATAGTCATGCAATCTTGTATCCTACCCAATTGGAGGCATATTTGCCAATTATAAGCTGCAACCGGCGCCCGGTTGTGACGAGTGGCAGACTGCATATCCCTACTGCGTGTGAGAGTTGACATGTCATTTGTCCGACAGAGGCCTGACTTATTTTGGAGTAAGGTGTTGGAATGAGAACGGTTTTGCAACCGACACCAAATCGAGTGGCTTGCTGGCTATCTGAAGACGGCTCTTTATTGATAAATTCACATCGTTCTTTCTAAAGGGAAGATTTAGATTTACCAACTTTTCAGATGTGTCTCGTTTTGCTGGTTCTTGCTGAACCGGTTGGTGAAATGCCCTAATAAGATGCGAAGGGTATTCATTGTCTATACGAGCAGCCTACAATTTATCCAGTTCGACTCTCATTAGGTCCCCTGAACAAATGCTCCTAACTTCCCCCTCCGCAGGATAGCGTTAGGACTCGACCACGTTTATAAGTGATCGACACGAAGCTGTTGACGTGCAATTGTTGTATAACAGGCAGTTTTGTTGTGAGTAGTATACTACTCACAAGTAGCATATTACCCACGAGCGGCATTCAAGAACAAAAGGACAAGCCCTGAACACGGCGGACAAGAAGAGACTATTGGAACAGTGTATATGTGCTGTGTGAGAACTTTCACCAAGACAAATGACAACGTACTGTCACCCAATGTATGTGAGTGCATGTCTGTCGTGCAAATGAGTGCACGCGTTTGTGGTTTAGCTTTTGGCATGACCTATACAGAAGCTTGCGCAATCAACCAGCTTGCTGGCCAAGCGACTTCGAACGGCTGTGGCCATGCAATCTTTATCCTCCCGTTGTTCACGGCACCAGTTGTCGTGTCCGCGAAAGACACTTGGCCAGCTAGTTGGTTTTTCGCGCAAGCTTCCGTATAGGTCATGCCAAAAGCTAAACCACAAACGCGTGCACTCATTTGCACGACAGACATGCACTCACATACATTGGGTGACAGTACGTTGTCATTTGTCTTGGTGAAAGTTCTCACACAGCACATATACACTGTTCCAATAGTCTCTTCTTGTCCGCCGTGTTCAGGGCTTGTCCTTTTGTTCTTGAATGCCGCTCGTGGGTAATATGCTACTTGTGAGTAGTATACTACTCACAACGAAACTGCCTGTTATACAACACAATTACTGGTTATTTCAAAGAGTGGGTTATTTCAACTCACCTTCTAACAATGCAACTATCAAGGAATCAAAGAGAATTGTTATGCTGTTTCTCTAGTCATGCGACTAAAGATGCGTAATTTGTTCACCACGTATAATGTTGCAGATTACCGTTGTATTTTCTTCGTGATAACGAAAATACATAACTGAGGTAACTTCTGCACAGTGTGAATTCGCTGAAAAAATAAAGTTCCACATTTCAGGCTTGGCAACGAAAACATTACCTGGAATTGGGCCTTGGATGCTTACCACGTCTACTCATTCTGCTTTTCTATCGGTTGTCTTCTAAAATATATAACTAATATTCCAACAATTTACCAGTGTCTATAGCAGCGAAGTAATTCTCCCTCACCACCATAGTGTTCAAGATTGTGACTATTTCAAAGCCAGTCTTTATGTTCTAATTGGGAATAAAAGCATCTGTCACTTGCTACTTAATTGTTCTTTCGTTCCACTTGATAACGCATATTTAAGTTTAGTGTGTAACAAAAAGTATCTCGGTTCGCTGACCAAATTCAGTTTGTTGGCATACAGAAAACCACAGAGCGATCATCCAAAACATGTGTGTGCATAACACACTATCATTTATCCCGTCGAGTTCTCAAAGTTTATGAATACTGCTGTAACGTCTAGTACATTATCCACCACCGGACGCTGTGGTCTTCACCGGCCAGTCCTCATGGACATGATAGAATCCATCCGGCAGAAGAACTGCAGCTCAACGATTTTACTGACTTTGGATCCCGCCTTATCTCTTTCGCAAATGACTAGAAAGTAAAGTGTAGATTAGTAACTTGTGATACCACCTAAGAAACTGCTTGGAAAAGCGCGCTTGGAAAATCTAGGATGACTTATTCCATTGCAGTGAAGGTGCACGATTGCACTATATCATTCACACCACTACTATTCGGTGGTGGGGCAGGAGCATGGATTTTGACATGGAAATGGACGTGGGGAAAATACAAGATTAAGCACTGGAGTGAAGTGTGGCATGAAATGATTCTTGGTATATAAAGGAACTGAACACTGGCGTCCGTGACAACCGTGACGCTCTGAGACGAGTGTCGTGCGCAGATGAGTGCTTTTGTTTGTAGTCCTGTTGGAGCGCATAACTCTTGTGCCATCCGCTTTCTTGGCTCACAACACTATTTTGGTATAGGCATTCCCATAGCATTCCCATGCATAATCTGCTGTCTTGACAGCTAAGGGAATGAGTTTGTCTTTTCTGATCATTCAGCCATTGACTGGGCTAAAATTGCCAAGTTGAGTCAAACAATCTAACGAAGAGCATACACTGAGTGCAGTGAAACTGGGTGAATGTTGTATCTGTATCGGATCCCCATCCACTACATGCCTTATGGACAATAACAACGCTAGTGAGAACAAGTCACTCAATAGAAGCGCATCGTGTATTGTCATATTTACAAGCAATCGGGTCATTTTAAAGTACATGGATGAGTGAGCCGTTGGTTCTTGAAGTCGCGACCAATCAGAACACTCTTGGAGCCTTGGCACGAGTGTTGGGCACACAGGCGGCCTTGACGCGTATACAACAGTGAATGATCGGCATTTCTCCAAGATCACGTAAGCATTTTTTCATATAGAAGTCATTTACAAGGCAACCTGCTTCGTAAACTGCTTGCTAGGTGGAAACTTCAGTAGTGCACAGCCGTAACATCGAGGACTATATGGTTTTCATTCAGCACACTCGTATGATCCTTGCCAACAGGGCCACGCGAGCCACCCTGGCGGTAAGGCAAGATTTTAATCTGAAGCAAAAGGTTATCCGCTTAATTGGCGGATGATTTTACCAGCAATTTAACGAGAGTTGTGACCAATTTTTACATCACGTTTTCCACATTATTAGACATTTTCAATTATGTTAGCTAACGAAATTACAGTTCCATTATGCCGTTAATATTCTTTTGGTCATAGAGGCAACACATGCTTATACACGTAAACCTCACTAGGGCATACAAGATGAATGAAGTTACTTTGCATGATGTATTGGTAAAATTCTAGGTTTCGAGTTCTAAGTTGTTTCAAAAATCACATCCCTTATAACATCTCATCTGTTTATTGTTAACCGGAAGTCGAATAGTTTCAAACACCCGGCAACTAGGTCAATTATGCCAGTTTTCATTACGAGTTGAATTCCAATAAGTCCCTTCCTAATTCTTTGATTTTAGTTGGATTTCAACAATCAGTCGGAGTCCGCAAGGCAAATCAACAGTTGGGTTAATTCAGCAACCCGTGGGCTAATTCCACGATTCTTCCGTAATCCTTCCGAGTTATCACGTGAAACCCGACTGGCCATATTCAACGTTTTTACTTTTAGAGGTAAGAGATGTGCTGTTTTCTGTAAAAGGAAACAATTTGTTTCCAGATTTTCCTTAAATGTCGATAGAATTTCGTCTATCAACACCACCGTTTATTCAGTTCTTTAGTTACTCGTTCATTTAATGTAAGTTGGATGACATTCCCACTTGCTCACAGTTTCCGCACTGCCACACAATTTTCAACCAGCCCTTTTCGAAAAGAAGCACTCCATTCTAATTCGGCTCACAGTAATGCACATCATTACTATGACCGACATTTGAAAATCAATCACGCCTTCATGAAACAATTGTGTTGACCACAGAAAGAGAGTTCATATCTCTTTGTTTATGGCGACCGGGCAATCGTAGCATTACAAACGTAGCCGAGACTTTGCGTGTAATAATTCAGTCACCCTTATGCTTAGGTGGCTGGCGCAGTTGTCAACATTTTTAGTCCATGAAAGAGTTTCTGAGTTCGTGATCCCTGGCGTGGTAGGAATATGTGCTACGCAGGAGCTCTAACAACAGCGTAGCTAGAGTGCAAGACATTTTTGACAGGAACTGACGGAAAAATCCACGGAAATGCAGGAGCTGCACCCAGTTGTGAGTGATGTTCAATTAGTATTCAACTGAGCCCCATATTGCTTGCCAACTATTTAATTATTTACCCATTCAATCACTTTGTTATTTGATGACAAACAATACTTCAAACGATCGGATGTTTACTTGTTGTCGGCTGTTCAAGTCATCACCTAGTCAACCTACGTAGACTACATCTGCGAGTGATTTACCAGGGGCTCACTGTTGTCTGAAGAACTGATTTCAAACCCAATATCAGACAATCGTGCTGGCGAGTATGACACAATAATTCGATTTTGCACTACGAGTATACGGGAAGGTATAGTCTAGAAAACAAAATATTTTTCATCAAAATGATCATTCAGAAGCAAAAATAGTATGTAACGTCGACAATGGTGGTTTGTCAGGTTTTTTTTACAAAAGAAGGAGACATCACTTTGACGGGCTGTGTAGAAAAAGTAAAAGCTAGAAAATGTGGCATTTCGCTAATCGGTTGAGTTGGGAGAAATTTCTTGGGCCGAAAAGAGGATGACAAGGATAACCAAAAAGTTGCAGCCTTACAAACTGCGTACGTCTCACGGCTTATCAGAAACTTCGCTTTAACAAGAACCTCTCCACTGATTCACTCCTTGAGAGCTGTATAAAAGTTAATTCTGTCAGAAAGCATAACCTATAACACTGGCTCTGTTATAAAAGTTTCCTTGACGTTCCTTACTATCTCTTCAGTTTTCTCACGCTCTTGTTTTTGTTGTTAAAAGTCGTTAGGTTTGCGACCTCGATTTGAGTCATTTGAAACATCCGCGGACTGATATGGTAGGGGTCAATATAAAATAATTGCACAATAGTGGTGTGCAATTACTGCGTGTTTTCACAAGTCTGCTATCAACCCATGCTTATTTTGGCTCAAAAAGCTGTGATTCGGTCCTCGTCACATCATTTAAAGAGTGACCTCGGATCCACTCCGAAATAAAATTTAGCGTATTGTCATCCACCCTTATCTCAAAGAATCTGGATGATGAGAGTCCTAACCATAAAATTAGTCTATGTATCGATCGGCTACCGGTTGTTTACATGAAGTTGCAACATACCATCAACAAATAAAAACAAGGGCATGAGACCCAACTGTGAAAAGTCAGGGCTTCGGCTGGATTCTCCACACTACTTATTAGTAAAAACAAGGGCAGTTGTGATTGAGCTATATCACTCGAATTTTGTTTGTGGTCGTGCAACGTCTAGTGGAAATGAAGAAACATGTTAGATATTGAAGAAATGGGTGAAGTCGTTTAAGAACCAAACTGTCCGAAGAAAAGTAGAACACCAGGTTGCGTTGAAGAAAAGATAACTGGACTTGTCTGCCAACAGTACAAAAACCGAAATGTCGATTTCCTTAGTAAATGAAAAAGCCAAAACCTCAGATGTTTTCTAATTTTGAAGCTGAGCCCAAATCTNCGCTCTACCAGCTGAGCTACGAAGCCACACCAGGAGCTCGGAAACTTCACACTTGGACTCTGTTACCCACCCGTCCCACTGTCTCATATGGAATCCACCAAATGATTCAGGGGATCGACTGCCCCGGCAGGATTTCTCAAACAGTTCACGTTGGTGTGGCTTCGTAGCTCAGCTGGTAGAGCGCTTGCCGCGTTGAGACATGCCGTGTCTGTCGCTGGTTCGAATCCAGCCGAAGTCCTGACTTTTCACAGTTGGGCTTCATCTAAATTCATTAATCTTCCACACTACTTATTAGTAAAAACAAGGGCAGTTGTGATTGAGCTATATCACTCGAATTTTGTTTGTGGTCGTGCAACGTCTAGTGGAAATGAAGAAACATGTTAGATATTGAAGAAATGGGTGAAGTCGTTTAAGAACCAAACTGTCGGAAGAAAAGTAGAACACCAGGTTGCGTTGAAGAAAAGATAACTGGACTTGTCTGCCAACAGTACAAAAACCGAAATGTCGATTTCCTTAGTAAATGAAAAAGCCAAAACCTCAGATGTTTTCTAATTTTGAAGCTGAGCCCAAATCTAGTCTGAAAGCTTGCTTAAAAACAGTGCTCATCCAGAAGTGTCTGAACAACATTGAACTAGCCCTACTCGTCACGAAACACATCTGACAATCTTTACGTATTAATTCACTTATTAGTGATAGTGAAGAGTAACTGGTGTAATGGAACAGCCTTGTTGATCAGGATACAAAAGTGTTGGAATTAGTGAACACAATCACTATCATATCTTCCTCTTGACTTTACACTGCTTCTTGGACTCCTTCGGTAGTTTGAATAATCTGGTCACGTTTCGAGAAGTACGCTTTGCTTGTCTTGTTAAGAAGTGAACTAAATGAGATAGTAGTCCAGTTAGAGGAAATTGCTACCTGTTGTTCATGGTAGTGTACAAAACTTTTCGGTTCTGTCTACTTGTTCGTTTCCCAGCAATCAACTACTCATACCTCTTCCACTAAAGATGCTTTAAAGGATAATGGAAAAAGAGTAACAAGGATGAAAAACACGCACAAGATAACATCTTGTGAATTGTAAGGTTCTTCACTAGTGAAGTAAGCTTAACTGTCTTGTGATGAAAGGATACGTCAGTTGGATGCCAAGGTTTACCAATCACCAAGGATACAGCTAGACGACAAGAAAGAGACGAAGCGTAACACCCAGCCATCTGTATTAACCGATTTTCTTTTTCCACGAGATAATCACTATAGGGTGATGCGCTGTACTTGGATTCTACTGATGTCAGAACTCAGCAATAATACACATCCTCATCCGCATTATTCCCTGAAATGTTACGTCATGCTTCTGGGGCCAGCTTGCTAAATACACAGCTTCAAACATAAGGTCAAGAAAATGTCTTCAATTGAGGCAAACAACATGGCCAAAACTTCGGCATACGCTTATGGTTCTTTTTACATTTGTCTCCAGCAAAAGTGAAATCCAGAACTAAAATGGTTATTGTGATTAACACAGTAAAATTTTCCGGTGCAATGGCACCAATCAGTTGATTGATTCCTTAGGTATAGAATCCTAGAGATCATCAGCAAGAGACTGTGAAGACAGGTGATTCACCTATATTCGTTCGTATAGGGCTAAGGACGGGCACTAAATGTGTAGTGTAGGTTCACACGTAAGGGTAATTCTTTGTCAATTTCTCAACACCTGTCTGTTTGTTTCGTTGGAAACAAAATCTGATGGACATCTTTGACAGAACCTTCAGAATAAACACAAAGTTCTACTCAGTCTGAACACAATTAGTATACTGCTGTACAAAAATCAGCTTCGTTGATGAGCAGTATGGTGTGTATATTGGGAAACCAAAGGGCAAACCTCAACACCAGGAAAACAGCTAACCAGAGGCGATTACCGGAATAGTGTGTACACACCATGGGCGAAGTGGCACCAGGGCAAATAAAAACGTACTGCTACCCAATTTGTTTGAATGCACGTCAGCCGTTCACATGAGTGTACGTGTTCGTTGTTCTATGTTTTAACATGACCTGTACGGGAGTTCACTCAGGTGTCTTGCGGACACAAAAATCAGTGCAGTGACGAACGCGAGGATGAAGACACTCTGGCATCAGTCGTTCGGAGGTGGAGACGTCCGAGCGTTCTTGGAGGACCTTGAGGATATGGCCGAAGTGCTCGAAGTCAAGACCGACAGTAGGAGGCTGGATACCCTGTGAACGCTGGTGAGGAGCTGGGCAAGGGCAGCCCCGGGCACAGCACGAAGAGGCACAGAGAAGATGGAGTGGATCACTGTAAAGGAGTCGCTGGTAGCCGCGTTTGGCAGCCTGGCCGACCACCAGGAATCCATACGGCAGTTCAATGTGGTCAGGCTTCGACAAGGAGCGGATCCATCTGTGTTCGCTGTCACTCAGCAGGGTTTGTTGGACACGGCACTACCATGATTGGATCAAGAATCACGACGGCAGCTGCTGATGGAGCAGTCTATTGAAGGCCTGTCGATGACGGTTCATCACAAATCCCGTATTGCCCATGTCGCTTGGCGGGTCGACCTTGATGAACTTGCAAGTGCGGCATGGGATTTTGGAGTTTTGTCCGTGGCCCCGGTGGATGCAAATGGCAACGCGGACAAGAAGACGCCGGAAGAAATACGAAAGGCATTGAGAACAGCATCACGGAGGAACGATCGACTGGGGAGCTGCTTCATCGGTAGTGAAAAAGGACATGGAAAAAATGATTATCCAACCCGGCAATTTCAGAGGTCCAAAAATAAATTGTCCCATGATTGCTCTTTTTGTTGGGCACGTCAACCGTTAATAAAGGCGAGTGAGAGAGTAGTCGTACATACAAGGGTTGAAGTTAAGTTGGAGATAGAACAGTGCTTGGTTGATATGAGTGGCTATTTCGTTGACTGCTCGAGCAGGGGAACAGAACGCAAAGCCGACATCCATGATGATCAGAACAGTTGGAGGTCATAGTCTACTAGTTGGTGGTGTGAGTGAACGTGGGGTGCGTATTGGCAGCCATGTCGTGAAGCTGACAAGTAGTTTGGCATACTTATGATTTTACATTGGACGAAACTGTGAAGAATCAAGGATTCGCCTGGATTCGAACCAGCGACTGACACAGCATGCCTCAACGCGTCAAGTGTTCCACCAAGTGAGCTACGAAGTCACATCAGAAGCTCGGAAATTTCACATTTGGTCTCTGTTACCCACCCACCCCACTGTCTCATATGGAATCCACCAAATGATCCAGGGGATCGACTGCCCTGACAGGATTTCTCAGGCATTTCGCGCTGGAATCCACCAACGTCGCTGCTGAACATAGAAATTTTGTTGCGAATAGCTAGTACTATTACAATACAATATAGTACAATTAGTAATCTAACTTATATGCTCAGCAGATGCAACAGATGCTGTGAATAACCTGAATCTCAGAAAGCTGTCAACTAGGTGTGGCTCCCTGACACTCACAAGACAGCAACAGGATTGCGTCAACCAAGTACGCGAGACTAAAAACCCCTATTTACACAGCCACCCTGCTCTAGTTCACGGTGTTGAAATATGCGGATGCATTTACGAACGACGACGATCCGTACGGGTTCTGCTACTGGATTGCACATGGAGCATCAACATCTGGAACACTTCGACCGCAAAGAACCCACAGGATACTGGCTTATTGTGAAGAGTGAGTGAAAAGACAAATACAGAACATGCTGGATATGGGTATTTTCGAAGAAGCCAGCCTGTCCTGACGGCGAAGAGGTCCAACGGGAGTACCGGTTTTGTGTAGATTTTAGACGGCTAAATGAGGTGACAGAGAACACAGTTGTGTTAATACAATCCGTTACTGATATTTTTGATAGGTTTCAACAGGCGAAGTTGTTTGCAGTGTTGAGCTTACGCTCCCAAGACTGGCAAGCAACAATCGAACCCACGAATAGTGATAAAACCGCATTCACGGTGGGCGGAAAATGGCACCAATTCAAACGCATGCTGTTCGGCACAACGTGGGCACCGTTCACATTTCGACGTCCGATGGTTCACTTGGTAAAACCGTTAAGTAATGTAATGGTATATGGAGATGATATGGTGATATACAGTAACACGGAATCGGAACCTGCCGCTCACACAGGTGCTGTCTTAAATCGAATTAAGGACTCAGAACTCCAGATTAATGTCGATAAGTCGCAACTCGGACAGCGTTCGGTGGTGTTACCGAGTCACAAGGTGGATCAGGGTGAAATCAGGCACCTACCGAAGAAAACACTGACAATTAGAGAGGCTGTGGCTCCCATCTCCATGCACAAGCTAAGACTACGTCTGCGTCGAGCGCAGTCGGTTCAAGAATAATTTCCACCCTACTACATCACCACTGTACGCACTTCTTCGAAAAGGCACTCAATATAGAATAGCCCAGGTAATCGGCTAGTATTGATGAGAGCTTCTCATCTCCAGCAAACAACGAAAATGAGGCATAAATGGTGAAGTCTAAAACAGCAATAAAACTATTAGAAATGTGAAGCGAGGGGACTTTCAGTTAAGGATCGCGTATGATTGCCTTGTATGTAAACTTGGGAGATCAGACTGTTAAGTTAAATTGAGAACCCAACATAAAACCACAGTTAGGCACACAGACAAACATAGTGAACCGTTCACTCGAGTACCTACAATTCCTAACCTGTCTTCGCTGAAATTGGAATACCGATTCCTCACTATCTTGGAAATTGCCAACGTTTACAGTCTGTACCACCTTGGAGAGGTCAAGTGATGAGCTAACTGTGTACTATTGGATGATGCAGATTCGCCTACTTAGTCTAAGATATCTGTACTGAACACATGGAATTGAGAGAGAGAGAATGAAATGTAAGAGCACAGATAATAACCTCGGTGTAGTTTAAAAATGAGAGCATTTGTGTACTTAAATGTGTACGAAAAGCGACCGAACCATAAAATCACAGCTTTCAGAGGGAATCGCATTTGGCACATTGTTAAGCGCATGCGCTATCCATGAGGTTTGAGTAAGTCCAAAGACTATTGATTAGGCTCAGAGTGAAACACTGGTGTTTATCTTCATTGGAGGAAAACAGTCCCAAAATTCAGTGTAGGGGTTTTTCGGACATATTTTTTTTAGCGTAAACGGTTCTCATTTGAGAACTGGTCGGAAATTTGCATGTGATGAGTCTTAAACAATCGATTTAAACGTTCCATGTTGTCACTTATTGCAGAATGACATGAACAAATAGGCGTTAGTTGTAAATTAGATTACACATAAATCTCGGAATTTACGTCAAACTAACAATGTCTTAATGACGTTACTTAGAAAAACTGCTGAACATGTAGTTCTTCATTGGATTAAGCTGCGTACACTAACCTGAGCAAACATTCCGTACACACCCTGTGTTACACACCCGACAGTAAGCAGCTAACGAGTGTTACAGACTTAGGACACAGTCAGAATGACGTTGCACATCACACTGTACCGATAGAACTAATAGCTTGATATTCATTGTTATGCTGACTTCGAACGAAAATCGCGCAAGCATTTGGAATACGTTACCCTTTTAAGAGATTCTCTGGTTCACACAGTCAATTATCACTAACAGATAAAGGTTGCCCTCTGAGTAACGAACGACCATTTTAACAACACCAAATCATCTCAGTAAGTGAAACATATAAATGTATGCTTATGTAAGCGTTAGTAGACCAATCGCTTCGAAACTGATTCAAAATAAATGTAAAACTGTGCTATCAATAGACAAACAGACTGAAGTACGTACCAGATGAGATTAAGTGAAATGAAGCCTTTCTATTTTTTTTTCACTGTCCTTCATTTTCATGTGCAATAACTGGCTTAGACCACGAAGACCAACTACAGCAAGTCTGCTGATACATTCGCCACAAATAGACCATGTCTTCTGTAAGTAAGCTTTACAGGCAATAACAGCGGTAGAGAGAATACGTGAATCAGTAGAAGTACATGCTGTATTGTCACATTTACAAGCGGTAGCGTCATTCTTAAGTGCGTGGACGAATGAGGCGTTGATCGTTGAAGGCGCGGCCAATCCGAACACAGCTTGAAGCCTGGCACCGGCGTGGGACGCACAGGCGCCAAACATACAGCAGAATGGATAGCAGTGATTTGGTGATAGTTGAACAAAAAGTACATGCCACGGATGACGATGACTGACAATTGCAATATGTACCCTCTTAGTCCTGGCGGATCCCATCCCAAATAAATGGAGTGATTCACATTTTTAATCGAACCGTCTTCAATAGAAAAAGTTCGGGATGGAACACTCGAATCTTAAACACCACTTTGTATTTTGAAGGTGAAGCGCATTCCTTACGAAAGAACCCAGACCTTGCAATGTTCATCGTGCCCGATATGCATCCCACGACCGCTGGTTGAGTATCGATGTTTTACGAACAGTGGTAGAGTAAGAATTATGATAATGCACCTCGACCGGATCGGAGTTAAGAAGGTTTTTTACATGTCTGGATCTTCCCGGATTTAACGAGACAACTCAGTGTCGAGCCATCAAGAAAATTGGAGATAAAAACATGAAGCTGATGTGTATATGGGTATCAAATAAACTTCGGATTCTGTCTCCAAATAGTGAATGATATGCTTCAATCACGAGGTACTCCTCCAGTCATTTAGACCGTGACAAAATAACGTTGAGTTCTCACACTAAACACCCACTACCAACTATGAGCAGAAAAACTATGAGGCTTTGTTTCAATTACACAAATTAGGCTGCCCAGTTACTTCTTATACCGACGGATGAGCGTCAGTCATACAAAAATGGACCATTCCCCTACAATATTGGTCTGATAAAGACTAAACCAACTGTGTTTCAAGGCGTCCATTTCTGAGAGCGACAGAGTAGCGAACGAGACTTGTTTTCTGTGTTTGATCACCAGGCTAATTACAACACAATAAATATAAAAACAGTGACTAGTGTGAGTCAGAAAAACGGTCAATATAGGTTGAGGACGACGTGTTTGTTATCAGTTACGTGATCACTGTTCCATATCATGGGCTGGACTGATTGTGGGCCAGGGGAGGTTAAGTGTCCGCACGAACTTTTTCTGAGCGCAGAGGTCAGGGTTGCGCAATCGGATGTTGATGGCTTCGGCAGCGGTCAACATTCGAAATCTCACCACTTTCGATCGATTCCTTGGCACTCGGTAGACAGTCCGAAATGCATCTTTCTTACTGCCAGAGTGACTGGAGTCGGTCAAGTGAGCAACAATCGCGCTTGAAACCGTTTTCTGTTGCTAGTGAACTACATTTTTTTTAATATGGTTTCACTAATATTAAATCAAGAGCCAAATCAAGTACGAATCAGGATAAAGAACATTCTCAGTTTCAAAAGAACACTTTCCAACTCTTTTGACATTCTTCAAAGTATCTGATCCGCTTGCGTGTATGTCCTTAACGGTCGCTTTTGTGTTTAAAGCCGAAGGGATTCTAGTCACGCTTGCTAATGCAATTCAGTACTATAGAAATCTACGTATCTCGCAACTAGACACCTTTCACTTGAAACTCACCAACTTCGTATCACACTTAGGTTTTGGTCAGAGCTCGCTAGGTTCTGTTACGTGAATCTATTTCCGCCAGTTTGCGTTTCACTGCGGTCTAGTTAATGCTCTTCGCACATACGCTGGAATGTAGATTAGTTAGTGTACATGTAAGAGCACATGACCTCTGAGTAACTAGTGGAACCGAACGACTTTATTGAATATCACGACAATATCCAACACATACAGATGCCACTCCTGACTGGCTGAAAACTGATGCATTTGTGTCCACAGACCGAGAGATACACGAAGATGTCCATGTGACCCAATGTTCCAGTTTGTGTTCAAGTGCAGTACATGAACGATAGAGCCCGTGAGATGAACACCTTGACAGCATTCTCTTACCTTTGTCAGAATGTTGTTCTTCGACAACAGATATACAAGTCGGTCGTTTCATTTCTAACTTAGGATGTCCAAGCTGGTCATTTAAAGCGCTCGCTAGGATGAATATGCCTCATCCACTGCGGAAAGCCGACGGAAACAGCCCAAAACGTATAGTTAGCAGCTGCTTAACCACTGTATGTTGAAACTTACGGTGGTATGATAAGCACGCAATACTTCCTTAATTTACTGCAATAGAATTTAACGGACTTACTGGATCTAATAGTACACAACCGATCGTTCACTGGGATCCAAACGAACGGCTTTGATTTGAAACCCAATGCGATTTGCACTTCTGATTCACTATGAGATTTCGTCTAGACGTCACCAGAGATCGCCAGAAAAGATAGTTGAACTACAAGTTGTTCAGTGCTGAACTTGTTCATAACTTGCTACCTTCCACAAAAAAAGCAAAAACAGATTTTGTGACGCGAAGCAAATCGCAGTTTCACTTATCCTCTACGGGTTCATTTATGAGCATGGTACATCAGAAAAATAAAGTATTACAATTGGCACCGAAGCCTTGACTTTCTTGTCTGCATTTGCCTATTTGAACCCAAGACAGACATTAACAAATTGTTTCACCCAGATGTTCGTTTTAACTCAATCTGATGCGAATCGAGCGTGCCATCCGGTTTGGTCACTGTGCTGAATCCTCATTGGTCGCCTTATCGATATTGATTGGCCATGGCTTTCGGTGAATCATTGATTGGCCCCGTATCGATACATTGGTCCAATCCAATCGCTTTACAGTAAATCACAGTGCCCGAATCTTAGGGTCTCAGCAATGTCTAGGGATTGTGAGGGCGAATTGCCTACTTATTTGGTGAACAGTGCGGTTAATCAAGGCATCAGTGTTTACTGATTGTTTAACTTCACAAAGCAACTGCTAACCAAGGCTACGGTGAAGCCGGAAAGAATGAGGGGTAAAATATAACAGCAAATTGATGTGGGCTGAGTAATATCACTGTAACATGGATGATAACATGATACTTCCTGGTCGGAAGAGGACTGACTAAAGAAATCACACCAATAACTGAATCTGGTTGGGGGACTGGATCCAGAGCCAATGGCTGAAAAACCCGTTCTCATTTGCTGTTTAAAAGCTAGTGTAGATAGACGATGCATTGATCAAGACATTTGTGTGTGAGTCCGTTCATCGTTGCTTGCAAAAACGTGTCTGAAACTACATGAGAAGTTATAGGTATGCCGAAGTTTTTGTCCACGTCGAACCACTTTCCGAAGACCGCGGTCTACCTGACACTGCTTTTCTAGCTACCCTTTTGATCTCCCGGAATACAGCAGTACTCCAGCTGTAAGTAAAGTTGTGATGTGTACTAATGGTGTCATGTCTCACTTCTCCATGGGCATTTGAGCTGGACAGACTGATTTGAGTGAAGCTACCATTTTGCTGTCAGCTTCTGATTGTCCCATCTATGGTGGCTCTGTCTGCCTGGTCTGAAATCCTAAACAAAATGAATCCCCGTTTCAGTACAGCAGGCAAGCATGACCATTAGGTCAGGGCAACCTAATAGGTCAGCTAATCACTTTTATTCCAACGGTTAGTGTTCAAAATTGTACTTTCTAAACATAACTCGTAATTTTGGGATATACCTTTTCCAGCTCCAGTAGCACAGTTCAGTGTGCAAGTCGAAATGTCCCCTGTAGCTCAGGATCAACCAAATAAAGGCGGCCGAAAAAACAAGTCAGAAGAATTAATGATAAACGATTGGCTGTTTGTGCGCACTGTGGCTAAAGAGTTTCGGTGCATACAATTTAACCAACGTGTTACTAGGAGCTTTGAAGCTTTCACTATCAGCGCGGCATGAGTAGAGACCTTTATGATCAAAATGCGGCACCGTCAGAAAGGCATTTTTTTAAGCACGCAGTGTTTACCAGTAAGGTTTCCTCTGACTAATTTATGTAAGCGTTGGTCGTTGCTTACATTGATTAATTAGCTTGACTTGTTGCGAAACTTCACCTTTTATGTTCGCATTATCAGCATTTCTGACATTTTGCTGTGTTTCGTAAAGACTTCTAAACTTTTAGGTGTTCAGCTGTTTGTCGAGTTTAGCATTTAGGTTGTAAACGTTGGTGTCTGGGTTGCAAAGATTGTAAGTGTTTAATCACAAAACTCGGTGACCTTATCGGTGCGTAAGCGTTTGAGCGTGTAGGTTTGAGTTAAATTTGTTATCTGACCACACTAGAACATAAATGTAGGAACACTTTGAACTTGCTCCTAAAATCAGCGTTAACCAAAAAACTGCAGATCAGACTGTGGGCACTTTGTTGACCAAAGAGACGAAAATTATTTACAAGAGTAAGGGAACAATTAGTACCCATCAACGAACATGATCATGCTTCACTAATCTCCGTCCGCGAGGATCAGACTAAAACATCAAATATTCTTATTCAGGTAAACGCGTAAGGAAATCTTTTGGAGCCTACGGCCCAAAAACAAGTTCCGTGAGTAAACACACTGGGTTTGACATAATCTATGGACCATCGAAAATCAAAAACTTGAGAAAATCTAACCACCGTTTTGCAAAAGCTCTGGCACACACGAGCACGGCAGCTTGAACTGATCGGACCAGCAATCAAAGCTGAATGTTAGACAGCTAATCAGATCAAAGACCAATAGTGGGGAATTGGCTTACCTAGTCAAAGGACGCGGATCGATTAATTAAATTTCAGATCAAAAGCCTAGAAGCAGCAAGATGAAACCAGTTCAAAAAGTCAGTTCATTCCGGTTTACAAAAGAAACCGTCTGTCAAACTCCACCAGCCTCTACACTCAAACTAACACTCCCAAACACCTACGCACTAACGATGTCACGTGATTGTGTGATGAAACTTGTAACCAAATCCTGTGCTAGACGAAAAACTGGTTACCTAAACCATCAGTGTGAGTCACCAACACGGGAGCTATCCCTAAAAAAACAAGGGGTTCGAAAGGTTACAGCGTTTAAAGGGTAACGCTTGATTGGAAATCGATATGCATAGGTAGGCGCAAATGGGCGAGGTGAAAATATGATACTTCCCTGACGGATCGTGCTCTCACCATAGTTTTCTCAAAAAAGTGCGTGATGGAAATTCGCATTTGTGACTTATTGCAGCCATGTCGCCAAAACGATAAGCGTTGTTTGACATGTTGCATCTTTGTAGCCTTGTTATTGAACCGCATCCTTCCACCTGCTGCCAACATGTCATGCTTGACCACTTTATCTGGGACGAAGACAATTAGTTGCATTATCAAGACCCATATGAGCAGTTCGTTCGTAAATGTTGTCCAGATTGAGGTGCTTTTTATTCTAAGAAAACGATAAAGAAGACAATGTGCCGTTGGCGTCGAGATGGGACAAACTGATGAGTCCTGTTGATGTGCCAAAAATGCGGCTTCCGCATGAATTTACACAGACAGAGTACTACTTCGTCGGCAAACACTGTCAACGATATAGCCTTTTCTTACAAATACTATATGCACAATGGCTCACGTTCGTCCTCAACCAAACACCGAGGCTCTTGTGTTAAGGTTTCCCGGTATGAAGGTTACTTACATCTTTCGAGTATTATCCGTACTGTGGACGTAGAGGTGTTACAGTCTTGGACGAGCCGACTGAAACGCGTTTGGAGCTGTTTTTTTTACCAGACGCAGAACATAACTGGCAGAACAATCATCTGCTGATGTGAGCAGCCAACCACTTCTTTGTGGGTCTTGAACACTAGTCGTCGCAACAAACTTCTCCATCAGTCCTCGAACTGATTTAGAAACATCCGAATGTGTACCCACATGCTCTTTATCAAAATTGCTAGTGGTCTGCACTTCAGGTCACGCAAATGAAGACTAGCTCACCACACCGTTAAGTTGTCAGATTTCCTGCACGTCGTTCGTTTATTTGTGCTCCAACAGTGTACTCTGATCCCAGCCTAAAAAAAATCGCCCAGATCAGGTCACGCGCGGTTACTGTCCAACAAAATGAACTGAGAAAGGATGATCTAACACAAATCAGCAAGAGTAAAGTCAGGCAGACAGTCGGACGCACAACAAACTGGTCACCTCAGAACCCACAATTCCAATGTGCCACCGGCGAACTGAAATTCCAAACCAGCATCACTTAGACGTGCGGTCCGCAATTTAATTTGCCATTAATCATTTAGTAATCTGTAGATATGTTTCGTTCCTGAATGCGGTCCTCCACTATTTAACGTTTGGTTAAAAAACTATGGTTATAGCACAATCCTTCAGGGAAGTATATTTTCACTTCACCTATCTGCGTTCATCGCTGCCTACTGATTTCCAAACCAGCATTGTCCCCCAAACGCTGAAATCACGTGTTACCGACCGTGGATCGTGGTGGCCAATACAACCGGAACGACGGGGCCGAACGACTTGACCGGAAATGCGCGTATACCCTCCCCCTCAACCCGCAGTGAGCTAAGCCAGCTGTGGTTTCCTAGGTTGGCACACCTGCTGGTTGGTCTGTTTTCCGATGAGAATAGAAGCAATTCAATCATTCAGACGTATCACGCACGCCTGAGCCTTAATCGCTCTTTGGTTCGGACTGTGGATTTTGTTGCCAGATACTTACTTCTGAGACATTTTATGCTGGACGCCGCCGAGCTAGTTATTCGCATTTTCTCGCATGTGCTATGCTTGATCATTTAACTCACTGTATAACATCGCCTTTCGGACGTTGCAGTCACACGTACTTGTCACACATACTGGACGCCATTTTAGGTACGCTCTGAACTTTCCTACCGAGGCCTGATGGAATGTGGACCAGCGACTACTAGAAGTACACCAGGAAGAAAACCCTTTCAGCAAAACTCGCCTTCCCAGGGTTGCAATATAGGGAACAGCACTAACGAGAACTCATCGCATTTCAGTGGAGATCGTATTTTGGTTAACAGTGTGGGCAATTCCAAATGCTTGCTAGAAATTGGCAGGCAAGTAAGACAAACATATATATATATATGGCGATAACATTCAACTGTGGTTAGGTTGATCGCCCATCAGTCCGAAGCAGCAAGCGTACTTACGGCCATTTTCATTGTGTATTCAAAGGACTGACACGTGTGTCGTTAACTGAGATGTGGTGCTTACACCTGGCTACAGCACCCTAAACGGTGAGTTTTCTGACCTATCCTTCTGTTTATGTTCACTTTCCGTGGTTGCAATTAGATCAACTGTCATGGAACGAGTTCTGGAGGTGGATGTCTGTAAGTTCGTGTCGGTATCTTCTCCACAAGCTGAAACAATCCGTCGACCATCTCATGAGACATTTTGGGCCTTAACCAAATTCGGATCTCTCCACCCAGGTGCACGTGATTGAGAAACTCCAAAAGGGAAATTTAAGGATTCAGCCTCCTCTCTTTTTGAGTTTTTCACGTCCTTTTGCTTAGTGCACTCAGTTTTTTCTGGGTTTGAGCGCAAAAGATGCTACTGGAAAGGCAAGCCCCAGTCCATTGGCACTTACAAAAGTGGCGGACCACTTCAACCGACTCAACCTACAAAAGGTACAGCCTTTTAATGTTTAATTCATCATTAACCTCCTAAACAGTTCTTTCAGCTCAACCGTCCACTGCTGGATGGCAAATAGGTGAAAGGTGCTAGGTGACGGTTTTGAATTCTATGAAAAGTTGGCATATCTTACCAATCAACACGGATAATTATCACAGGCCGCTGAATCAGGTAGTTCGTGTGACCAAAATGGAGAAAGCAAAAACCGGTAGTTTTCTGACAAATTGACGATTTCACCAGTTTGGTTCCGATTCATTTGCATCGCTCTTCAAACACCAGTACTAACATATTCCCTCTAACGTTCCTACAAAATCAGCATGCAAATGTCTCAACGGCTGTGGTGAACAATGCCCGAGTACCAAGGGAACTGGGGGCGCCCATTGAAGTTCATGTATGCTCGGGTCACAAGCACAGGTTATGCTGTCAGTGTTCTCTTTAGCTCTGAGCAACCATAAACACTTTCGGATATGTGCCTTTAAATGAAGGTATTCCAGAGTGTCCACTGTGCAACCTCTCTGAAAATATAGCTTTCAACCCGGTATTGCAGACACTAGGGAGGCCTGGGGAAACACGACTTGGGTGCGTTGAACTTGGATCACGTTTCTATATAACGTTGCGGTTCTGGTGACACCGCCTATTTTTCGACATCTTTCATCACATGACAAGCTGTGGTTGGTCCAAATTTATCCATGCAATCAAATACGTCAGCTAGTCCGCGGTCTTCAAGTCTGGAGGATTTTCTCTTAATGAGAGCCAGATCGTAGATTCGTCGATAGAATCGATCCCGAAAAGGATCACAACGAAAGTCATATCAATGAGCGGAACGATACAAGTCCCGATACCACCTTTCCGCTGAGATCTTCGGTCTGAAAGGTCTTATTTTTAACCAAGTATACATCAACAGACAGCTATACAGGTCATTGTGCCGGTTGGTTAGGTATATTCGACAAGGGTGAGAAAAGCGGCGGATGTATCAACGTCCACGAATCCGTTCTCCTGGCCGCAACTTCTGAAAATGAAGACTGAGAGCACCTGTAAAATATCCGCACCAAATTTGGTACAAATGAAGTTGAACAGCTTGGGCGTCGTGTTTAACATGTTATTGATAAACAAGTATTGACAAACACTCCTGAGAATGGCCACCGGATGTGGTTGGAACGTAGAATATTACAACTTGCTGGTAACGTTGTGTTATTTTCAATCTGTTTATCAGAGAGCAGCTGTTTGTAAAATTAACCCTACTGGAATGCCGAAATAAGCGAATGGATCGTTTAGTAGACGGGTGATGCTTAAATTGTTCATTTAATATTGTCATTTATAAACAGAAGTTAGGTTTTGATGCCAGTTACACCAAACTTATCAAAAAGAGACGAACCAAACGCTATTTGACGGCATATTTATTTGGCTGATCTAAAGATGCACGGTTTGAAACTAACAATGGATGATACAACCGCATCAAACAAGTCAACTGTCTGACTAACCACATGTTCGAGTTTGAGGTAAATGTAACACTCTGGGAATTCGCTGTGACCTACGGTTATCGAACCACAAACGTCGCTGTTTAGAATGTTCACCAAAATATACTGATTGAACACTCACATCGCTCACCTGTCCAGGTTCGAGAATCCTGTAACACGCCCAATCGGGTACATTCGTCCTTATCGGAGTCAAATCAAACTGACTGACACAAATCAGTAGTTGTCCTTTTTCTCCTCTGTATTCACATCACTCTTGTTTTTAGTCTGCCAGTATCGATCCAACCGCTGTTCAATGACTGTATTCAATTCACTTCTCTTGACTATCGATTAAGATATATGAAAAATTTGAACCACTTGTTAGTTTGTCTATGGGCGTCCCACCCCCATCCTAGTTGATTACCTACATTGTTTCATCGCGTACTGATACTTAATCGTGTGTCACGCACTCCTCCAGTACTGAGCAATGTTAGGTTAATGAATAAACTTCGATGTTTTCCCGTACGCCCCTACTCATTTGTTCGTCTGCCTATCGTTTAGCATACGTACGAGAAAAACATTGCTCGGGTGTACGTCTAATATAAAACTTTTGGTGTTCTTTAGTCAGACATAAACACAAATTAAATTAGCCATCTCCGAGATAAAATCCCCAGTGTAAAATAGAATGAAACGTGAACAAACTGACGCATAGAAAATTCAATTCATTGTAGGAATCAAATGAAATCCCAGTTGCGCTTCCTGTGACTGACGCCAAAAGCACCGAGTATATGATTCCAACTGTAATTTCGCTTTTAAAATCATAAGTTTTGATGTAATTTACACTGATAGCAGTTATATGAGTTTGTAATGCTCGCCAAGTGCGCTACAAAGATTGTGGTACTTGCAATGCCTTGGTTGACCAATTCGCAGTTGCTTGCATTGTAGTTCCTTCAGTTTGAAACAGTTAGATTTAAGCTTGCTATTCCACTGTACTTCTGAAGCGCAATAGGATAAATCAGTTCGATGCAGACGCTGATTGCTACTTGAAAGACGTTTGTAGATTTCATCTTAGCGTCCGTCCCACAATAACACGGCTCGCTGTTATCAAAGCAACCTACACAAAAACACACATGGTTAGTCTGCGAGTAGTTAGATTGTAGTTGTTCTCTGGTACGGTCACTTAAGTGTGTTGCGTGACCAGACAACCATCCAGACGTATCGGTGACGGTCGCACAGCCTGGATCAAATATGGAGTCATCAACACATTTGTAGAACCACTGTAGAACATTTCGTTGATTCGCCGTGTACCGTCGTATGAAACACTTAAATTCGTCCCTTTTACCGAGTCATAATAAGTCGGCCGGCAAGTGCCACATTCTGGTAACAACACAGGAGGTCATATTTGAATGCATAACACATCCTTTTACACTCGGAAGCGCCTTGCCCAGGTCCCACGAGTGTAATTGTGCACCACGCATCACATGGCGAATACAACTTTTATGGTTCCAACTGTGTAACGTGCAGAAAACGTGTTTGCGAGTTAGCTGCCCCGTTTAACTCATACTCAACACATTCCGCAAATCAGCGATGTCGTGAGCACTAACTTGAGATGTGCAGAAACTCTGTCTACTTCAAGCTGTCATACTGCAGTAGGTAGGATGAGCAATATTTGGTTAGTGGTCAAAACTGGACGAAAGCACACGACCGGTTTCTCGGTTTTCACTTTTCACCAGGTATGAGTACCGGATGAACTTCGATCACGTATTCTACTACAGAAACGACAGGTGATGGAATTTATAAGTGATAACTCAAATGCGAGTAAGTTATATCGTTTATGTCGGACACGATGAGGTCTGTAAGTCAGTGTTGATGCCAAAAGCCCCATAATTTTCATAAAATTTATGAATTAGCCGTGTCGTTCCGACGATTCCGTTTGTAAAGATTTGTGTGAGCCCCCCCCCTTAAATTCGCTCATCACTTGTTTCGTGCGACTGGCACTGACATAAACGTCTCGCTTGAATCTCATACACACAGCTTGATGACTGATATCTGAAACCCAGATTGCTCGCTATTGTGTGCATTTGGTGACTATTCAAAGTATTTTCAATTTTGGCTAGTACTATTTGTTGTAACTGTATACGTAGCATAAGTTGGCTGGTCCAAGATAGGCAAAAACGTCTTCTTGCTTACTCACTTGAAGATGTCTTCTGTGTCTTTTTGGCTCTCAGACAATTGGCTACATCCATTCTCGCCAGGATCGACCAAAAACGAGGAGTTTATAGTCGGCAAAGACAAAAGAATCATCGTCCCCATGATGAGTAAAAACGAAATGTTACCGTATGTGGACATGCCTGATAAAGGATTTGCTATCATTCGCAAACCGCTAAAGGTAACAACTTTAAAGATGATGTCCCACTTTTGAAGAATGCAATAAAATGTAAAGGAGTTGTTCGGTGGAACACCCGGTAGGATATAGTGCGCTTATGTACTGTTATTTAGCGCAGTTCCACCGTGCGTTTCAACTGGTAACAGTGTAATCGAATCGACTGAATCACTGGCAGAATGGGAACATTGGTTTCGATCAATAAAACATGAGATAAGCTATTAATGACGGGTAAGAAATCATACTTGATGACATTTCGGTTGCACTTCAGTATCTGTTTTCCTAAAGCCTACTTATAAAATCATCATATTCCGAAAGCATGGTAGAATACTAAATTCAGACATCTAGCGTTAGAAAAATCGCCTAAATGACGAAAGGTGTGTGATGTAAATGAAACATACTCAAAGACAAAGAACAGAGGAGTTATGTGAAACGGCCTAACGGAGAGAAAGTAAAAGGAAAATTGCATTTTTGTCGTAGGTCGAAAAAAACAATCCATGTCTGCAACTGTTGTATGGTTGATTGTCTCTTACATAAGAGCATAAGAGCACGAAATGGATACAAACCTACTAGACAGAGTAAAAGATGATCATAAAAACCATAAAATATGTTTCGTCAATCACAGCGGGTTCGGGAAACATAACAGATTCGTAAAAGTGAAATGAAAGCAGAGTAAAACATTCATATTCCAATCACACCGAAGCAAGATTCATTGGCAAGTGTTTTTGCGCGTAGTGGTTGGAATTTAATCGATGTACTAACGCCAGCTCGGTCATGCAGCTTGTGTACATCAGCCTTGTTATAGCACAATTTACACAATGGACCCTTGAAATCGGGGGCTCTTTCAGTAAATGCCCTTTAATATGTGCGGTTTGTAGATAAATTTAGAAATGGCGAATAGGATCACCGGAACCGTTTTGCGTGTGGTTGATCCGGAATATATGCCAGCTTGATTGTAGCGTCCTCATGGAGCATGTGTAAATATCGAATATTTTCATTCCAATGCCACATCAAACTGAATCTGTTTGTGTGGACTGTTGAGAAACTTTTGAGCAACCATTTTCGCCGGCGGTGTATGTAATAGCTTCTTCAAGTGATCATCTGCAGCTTTACTTGGATCTGTTTGAAATGCAGACCTATGTGTATTTTCAATTAACTTCAACACGATCCCGACAAACTCTTCATTGCTGAATGTGTTATTGAAACACCTTACAATTCACGCTTTCGTCATCTGATCGGTTGATTCAGACATGAATCTTAATATATTGTTTAACTATTAACATTACTATTAATAATATTACCTCGGCGCACTTCAATTCAGAAGCTACACCAAAGATGTCGCAATAACACTTTCGATAATTCAGTGCATGATCTACGCCCATGCGGAAAGTATGTAAGTGCCGTAAAATTATGGCTACTGCGACTGAAATGAGCAGGACTCTAACTCCTGAGGTTTGCCTGGCATGAGAGTTAGTGCGCACCAGCTCATATAACGGCTACATTTAATGGGGTCACTTGTGAGTCAGAATTACTGTGATAACAGAAACCATAATATCGATCCACAGGGAAGACAATCACCAAACTTCCACAAAGGGAGCACAATACCTCAGATACGACACCAACTGGTGTTACATGACGGTTACGTAGCGAATAAAAATGCGATATAAAGAAATTCGTAATATCTGGTAATTTAACTTAGAATGAAAACGGTTGTCTATCTGAATTTCAGATGCAAATACTTACCTTAATGCCAGACCTGAATTACCCATAATTTAAACTTGAAAAATTGAAGAAACTGTAGTAATTGCATATTGGAGGCTATCACTATGCCAAATACTGTACCTAACAGCCATGTCTCAACTAACCGAAACGCCACCGTAGTCAATCGGGTTCCGTTAGTCAGACAACCGTCAAACATGCGAGCTCTCCTCGACCCAAGCCCCAAGAGAACGCAGGTGGATTGGTGCCTGCCTGTCTCACATTCCCCAGTCGAATACTTTATATACTGACATCCGTAGAAATGTTTGTAATTCGAAGTACAATGGAGTTGTATCTGTATCCACAGCTTCTCGTCTTCTACTTCGACTCCGTTGAGGCTGGCATTAAGCCCGAGCTAACCCACTGCTTGCTGTTAATCTCAAAAGTTCGTTTTCTGTATAAACCAGGTATTTGTTGGACATTTTGTTTCAGATTTTTGATGCACTGGAAACCTGCCTGATGGTGCTGCACTAGCTGACCAGCATAAATAATCTTCGTTTGGGCGGGCAGTTAGGGTGGAAAATAAGCAGAATTAGCATTGCTCTGTACACTCCCTATTTTCGTTTCGGTCATGTAGGATACTGGAAATTCTAAGCTTGAACGGTGAGCTGTAACCGTTAGTCATCATGAATAGAAGTCAAAAACAATAGACTATGATTTATTACCTGGCGAATTTCACTCTATCTCATCAGGCACATAGTACAGTGTTGGTATTTTTGTAGCAGAGTCGAACAAGGTTAGCGAGAAGGAATGCACGACCACATGCACGCACAACCCGCAAACAGGCAACTCACACACGCACGCAACGGCAATAAGATGGTTTGTTTGCCAAGGCAGTTTCAAAGTGACGACCATGACCTTCTGTTGGCACAGGGGTGGTTGCCACTGTGCGTAACAAGAGCCTCAGCAATCTCAAACAGTCCTCGACTGTTGATCATGTAGATGACTTTGAAAGCATGAGCAGTGACAACCATATGTCCAGAGGTCAGAGAGGGATGTGCGATCGAAAATGACGGCTAAGTCCGTTGCACTGATTGCACAACAACAGTTGCTCAGGCCTGTTCTATCTCAAATTCAGCCCAAGCCGCAACCGGCTCAGCCGCCCAACTACGCAGTTCTCGCTCCGTTAAGCACACGTGAGTGGCTTGGCATCAAGGTTGAGAATGCTAGACACAGTGAGATTTGACAAACGGATGTAGTGCCAAATTCAGCAGAGGAGCTGGTATTCGACTGATTGCGTATGGCATCGCGACCGATGTCACGCAGTGTTGTAATCCAAAAACGCGGATGATGCGAGGATTATTTATTCGGAAATCAATACAGGAGTTATTTGCCTCAACATGACTGTAAGCAAAAGCATTCATTTGCGCACGAAACTCGTCTCAGAACGTCACGGTTGCCACGGACGCCAGTGCTCAGTTCCTTTATGTACCAAGAACTATTCCATGCAAAACAACATACCACTGCTTCATCTTGACTTTTTCCCGCGTCCACTTCCAAATCAAAATCCACGCTCCTACCTCACCACCGAGTAGTAGTGGTGTGTGGTATAGTGCCATCGCTCGTCCTCACAACACTCCTCCCATCGCAAACATTGTTCCAACGGCAACAAAACCCGTTCAGCTTCTCTTTGTTCCGCCAACGCTCCGCATGCCGGTTTTGGTGCTGGTGACACACAGCATGTGCATACACTTCTGATCGAAGTATCGTACTATTTGGAAAGCTGGCTTCCGTGCACTCGATGTTGACTTTTCTCATTTTTTATCAGATACACTAAGCCACAACATTCCAATACTACATACAGTCCACTCGGCTTTGCTAACAACTTCCTGCATCAGGGTCCTGTTGCCCCCACGCTCCGCTGGTCTCGGTATTTAACCTTAGAACCAGGTTCAAACACAGTCCTTCGACCCGATAACCTCGCAGTTGATTGCTCCTTAGAAGCTTCTTGCGTGTTTTGCAAGTTTCGGTTGGC
>QNGE01004069.1:34924-69022 GCA_008508345.1 Paragonimus westermani
AAAATCTCCGCCACCGACGGGACTGCTACCACTTTATTGATCGTTATCTCGTTCAGCCGCCTGAAATCGATACAGAATCGAAATTTACCGTTAGGTTTCTTTACCAACAAGACAGGAGAGTTGAACGAGCTATCCGCCTCCTCGATGATTTCCTCCTTCAGCATGTCCTTCACTTGTCGTTCAACCTCCGGCTGCAAGTGCATTAGAATTCTTCGGGGTCCGAATGGCCGAAATCGCTTCGATTCAATGGGGATTTCGTGTTCAACCCAGTCACAATAGCCATACGGGTCCTGATCCGTAGTGAATCATCCCAACTGTCCCTATTTTCCGATCTCCATTGCCAGACACAAAGTACTCGGTGAAACGCTCGTTCAAGTACGACACTTCTTGTCGATTGAGCAAAAACTTCCCTAATGCCCACTTCTTCCATATCTTTAAAGGACGCTGCCACGGTTCTCATCCCTCTCCACTTTCAAATCTTCCACTTTCTGAGTCAACTTTTCCACGGCGCTTCGAAGGTCATTTAGTTCGATTGATTCGCCTATCTCCAACTCGTTGAGTGTCGGGGAATTTTCTGTCAACAGTTGTCGAGCTGCATCAGCCAACTGCCTCAGTGTCATCAGATGCGTGATGAGAGCAAGGCCGAGCTGACCTCGGTCTGTTGGTGACATTCCCTCCACAAACGGCTCCGTCAGCATGTATTTTTCTGAGTCCTAGTTCAAATGTGGTAGGGCTCGTGACGAAGCTGCCCGAAAGGTCATGGCGTAAACCGAAGCGTCACTTCCTGGTCCAAGCTGAGTGCCCTTGAACCGCCTGATTACCTTCTGGCAGTCGGCGGGACTGTCGAGCACGGAGATCAGTGCCTCCTTCGCGGCGGCCCACTCCAGCTTCGCAGGTATCCTTCGTGTCACACCCAGCACCGCCTTCGCCCTGCCCTTGAGCAGCATCAGCATAGCCGCCAGCTCCACCGGATCGGACCTGACTACGACCACCAGCGCAGCGTCCTACATGTGCTCCAAGAAACTCCCGACATCACTTTTCTCAAGCGGCTGCGGCCACGGGATCTTCATCCTCCATCCCTGGTCACAGCACCTATTGTTGTGAGCGAGGAAGGTGGATGGCACAAGAATCATGCGCTTCAACAGGACCACAAACAAACTACGCAAAGCAGGCTATCCTTTGAGACCCAGTTTAGATACGTGCAACTCGCTTTATCATACACTGGCTAAATGGCTTGCCGGTCTGCTGGAATCCATCAGATTTGCGCTAACAAAACACAATCTCCGGAATACGTTTCATTACATTGATGCAATCCAAAGCCTGAATCTAACCGATCAAAGACTGTTGTTAATCGATATTGCCTCGCTATTCACGAACGTGTCTCCACAACAAACAACTGACTATTGATACAATTACATCGAGCGCAACAACAAACATGTGGGCATCCCAAAAGATGAACTGGGAGAACTGCTGGTGCCTTGTACAAGTAACGATCAGGTTCTGTTCAATAATGCAATCTACCGACAGAGAGATGGAGTGGCAATGGGCTCGCCTCTAGGTCTCCAGTCGGCTGACGTTTTTATGAGCAAACTGGAGACTAACCAATAGAGTGCGGTCATTGAACAATTCACATTTCAAAAACGCCATATTGATTATATTTTTTCTGTCGTCGACGAGATTGCTAACACGAACAAAGTTCTGACAGCATTTAACTCAGCCCGTAACAGTATTAAATTCACTAGAGACTCAGACAGCAATGGTCGAGTAGATTTTTTGGACGTTGGCTTGGTAAGGAGGGAATATGGTTCAATGCGACGAAATGGGTAGAGAAAACAGACATGAAGTGACCAGTACATTCACTTTGACAGTTTCGCTTCACTAAATCAAAAGCGAAACCACATACGATGTTTGACGAGTAGAGCGTTAGAGATCTGCAATCCTGACACTTTGCAAGCTGAGCTAGACTTTCTACAGGAAGTGTTCATGCAGAATGGTTACCCAATGCGTTTCATTCAGAAGGCGATACAGGCGGTAGAGTCGAAACTTAAGCCACCCTCTGTGAACGAGAAACTTGCGTTTCAATGGAGATCCCATGGCCGAAATTATCTCCAGAAAACTCAGAAAGTCAGTCGAAACAACCCACCTTGCCGCTCAATTGTAAATCAGTTTCCGTTCAACACCAATATCGTGTCACAACTCGAAGACAAACTTCCATGTTCTACGACCAGTTATTGTGTGTACTCGCTTGTTTGTTCGTGTCGAGCGTCCTATATTGGTCGTACTAAAAGGCGATTGTTGGACGGAATGTGTGACCATCATCCTGCGTGGTTGAACAGTGGTGTGATTAAAACGGTTTTAAGCGCGATCATTGCTCATTTGACCGACTCGAATCATTCTGTTAGTAAGAATGATGCTTTTCGGATTGTCTACCGAGTGCCAAGGAATCGATCAAAAATGGTGAGATTCCGAATGCTGATCGTTGCCGAGGTCATCAGCATCCGATTGCGCAACCCGGACCTCTGCGGACACCTCAACTCCCTTGGCCCACGATCAATCAAGTCACGATTTGGAACGGTGGCTGCGTAACTGATAACAAGCACTCCGTCTATGACCTATATTGACCGTTTATCTGACTGACACTAGTCACTGTTTTCTTACTTATTGTGTGGCAGTTAACCTGATGATCGAACACGGAAAGCAAGTCTTGTTAGGTACTCGGGCGTTTTCAAGATAGATTTCCTGGTTGCATTCCTTGACGCTGTCTTTCATTTACCTAAGCACCTTTGTTGTGTGTAGATTGTTGCGTGACTTATTGCTTGACTCACTTCTGAAACATGTCAACCGGTGCAAGACGGGAATCTGTCAGTCGGGTCACACGTGGTCTTCTCCAGGATACCAGTTCAGAGGAATCCGTCTGGTGTCATACTTCCCAGAACTACTGAAGGTACATATACACAGACCAAACTGTGATACATACGTCCGTAATTTCAGTTGTAACTCTATGAATAAGTAACCTTCAGCATACCACTTCTAGTGCGACAAGATATGCTGCCTACCTATCTTGTGAACTATCTCTAACCTGTGCCGAGATTATTAATGTGTATACAATTCACTTGTGTAATTGGTGGTTGTAGGTATGCATCCGTCGCATCATGTGAATGAGGCGGAAGGTGAATGGAGGACAGATGGACAACTGGCTGATGATTTGATCTACCTGACACTGCTTTTTGTGTGCATAGGTAATATGATAGAAGACTGAAAACTGAGTGTTCTTCAGAACCCACATTTTAGATTTTCCTAAGGGGGTACAAATGATATAGAACTACCTAACACTTATGCCTATTCTGACAGTATTTGTATGAAATTACGATCGTTCATTCCCTTTATTTCCGTACAACTCAGAACTACCGTTTCTCCTTTGTTGTTGCGTTACCTACGGAGAAAGGTAATATGGAGGGAGTGGAAAAACTACTGACTGGTCAATACTGTTTACAAAGTACATTCAAGGCGCAGAAGGACACAGCAGTCTCTTTGAAGCTGCCAAAATTCAAACTGGAAAAAGCGCTTGACCTGATTCCTACCATGGAATCCATGGGGTTAACTGACATATTCCATCGCGGAATGGCCGATTTGTCAGGTAAGATGCTGAGAGATTTTTGTGTTAATTTGGAACAATGCACAACCAATCGAACCTGCATGCCATCACGATTTGCACCATTTTGTTAACAAACGCCTACTCAACGAATAAGTAATACACGCTGTATTTGTTAATACTTTCATTTTTGAATTGAACACTAGGTATCTCGTGTCTTCTCTGAGCTGGTAGTAGCTAACACGAACTCACAGTTAGAGCTATTGTGGTATGTTTTGATATCCCCTAACAAGAATGACGTTTATTTTCTAATTTGAAAAACCTAGCTTAGTCTCACTAGTTTGGCTTCTTCATCTGAAAAGGCAAAAACTGGGACGTAGAAACTGTGTTTGGGAGAGTTCTGGGAAAGTAGGACTATTTTGTAACGAGCCAGTCTATTTTAATCAGCCTGGTTAGCAAGTTATCAATAAGATGAGAACTAAATCCTCGTTGAAAGGCCTTTCCGATTACGCCAGAACATTCTCACCCAAGCATGCAGAATGTCCGGCTTATTGTGCTGGTCACTTTTTCGTTTAACTTCACACTTAAGTGTTCTAACAGAGGTTTGTCTAAGAACCGAGACCGTTCCATTTAACCCTGAGATTAGCTTCCATTCCAACATAGACAGCCTGCTTGCTTGAACTGCTTCATTTTCCACTCAACTGTTCTCACAATTGTGCAGTGCCAGGCAGATTTGTCAATCGTGAGAGCCTGGTTGCATATGTGAATGCATAATGCCAAGTCGACTTATCGCACTCGCCATTTTCAGTGCAGTCACTAGGTACCGAAGAACCATAGTGAACTCGATGCGCATGTAATCTTCGTTCCTGGAGCCTAATTAGACACATAACGTTAAAGATTAGAAAAATTATCCTGGCCGAAACAAACTTGGCTAATGATTAACAAACGATGGTGATTTGTTGAAAAATTAACGAAGTGGGCACAGTAAGACTGCAAAAATTGTGGCTAAACAACTTTTGGATAAATTATTGTCAAAAGAACGGACAACGTAGTTTGGAGCTCCCAGCCTGCAAAGTCCTAAGCAAATTTGCACTAACCCCTTTCATATCCGTTGCACTTTTAAAGATGTATACCTGTTGGGAACAATTTGCTTAGAGTGAATGAGCTGATTCTGTCTGTCTAAGGAGATAGGCGTTGTTCGTGTGGTCTGTGATTAATGTCGGTCCTTTATTCAACCAAAATACATCACTCGTTTCTAGGTGTCGTTTTCAAAATGTCATCCTAATTCGAAGGTGCCATTTGGAGTGAATGTTATTTCAGATTGTCTTCTCAGCCCAAACAAGTGGCGGCGTGATCAAGAACGACCAAATCGCATCCTGCAGTTTACCGGAAAACCATGTGTACTTAGGCCCAACCACCAGCCCATGTAGTCCATACAACTTTTCGGATGAAATTCGTGACTTATTAGACCTCCGTTTGCATCCCAGCTGCTCACTGGTTGTTTCCGTTTTGTCGCTCAATAGTATTTCACTCGGATGAACGAATAAGAGAAACATCTGGAGACGACTGAGAAGCGTTGTCTAACTGGCTGAGGTATTGAGCAGTGAAACTGTTTTATTCGCTGTGTTAGTCAACTGGTGAACTTTCATTGAGTAAATCAGGTCTGAGTGAGAGGTACATTTTGTTTTGGAGTATCTACGAGAGCCAAGAGCAAAAAACCATCACGTTTATATTTTTTCGAACATTGCATGAGTAACCAGCGAGCCTATTTTCTGTTACACCTTCTCAGCTGAATACCTGGTTGCTCTCGATGCAGCAGTTCTGTCCTATCTCTCTTTTCAACTAGGCTGACCGGTTTCGAGTATGCCTCAGTTCGCCAGGTCGAGCTAGTGGGCACAATATACACTCAGTGAGTTACAACCCAAAGTCGTGCGTTTATGACAAAAAATCTTCTATCCGTTTATCTCCAGAAAAATGGGTAATTCGAAGGGAATAGTATTTATTCAAATCGCAAGAGGGCTAACCATTCACAAACGACCAAGACAATTTTTTCTGTAGAAAATAGACGAAGATTTTCTTAATGTTTCAGTTAAATACTAGATAGGACACAACTAGAGAATCACCGTAATGTAGACGGTTTAACAGACCTGAAAGTGATGAAAAAGACTTAAACAAAAGTGACCCCATCGGTTGGATTTTAGCTTAAACTGAATGGGGTGAGAAGATATGGGTGTGCAGATGCGTGTTAGGCAAAATGAACTACAGTTCGGTTAATCACAGTCAGGTTAGATTACGAAAAACGTGTGTGAATATATTGTTTGGACGAGAATAATTTTAGCTGTACAAAACAAACTGCATCGCACACGTTTTCTGAGTATATTAGGTAGGCAGTGGAAAGCCTCAAACGCTTAGATATTCGGTGACTGGTGATCTATATCGAATAGGTAAGTCTACATGTACCTGTTGTTGCATTTAATTGTTACGTAAAGCTGACTGACACATTTTGTTCCATTCTGACCAACAGAACTAGTCACACGGGATAATATGAAAATGTGTGAACACATGGAGGTAGTGAAAAAAGGCAATGAATTCATAAGACAGAACTGCTATGCATCTCTACTAAAAATTGGCGCTGAGTTGATATACAGCAAAATTCTTCATCGGTTATCATTAAACAACAATGTGGCAATCAGGCAACTGCAAACAGATGAAATTATTAGAAGCCAGATCTTCGAGTGAATTCGAGTCAACGATTTGAACAGCTTGCGTCCAAGTGACTTGTGCTCTCCCAACTTAGCTACGACGCTTTACCGAGAGCTTGGAGGAGGGGCAGATTGAAATTCCACTATTTTATTTCATGTTCTGGTTAATTTTCATAACAGGGTTGATCAGCAAAATCCCCGTTGAAGGGTGTATATGAATAACTTTTTCGTTATGGTCTCTGGCTTGACAGTCTTGATCAATGCAGAAATCTTGAGATGACGCTTCGAAATTTTGCACAACAGCTGCTGCCTCGCAAAATGTTTTCACTTATTCTACCCTTAATGTCAAAAAGCCGTATGTATAGATTTCTTCCTCGCTATATAATGTCGTTCAACGTGAGTTCCGGATTGTACACTACATAAAAGCTGGCGTTAGAGCGGTCAATCCACTTTTTACCATATTATGCACTGTTTTACTCATTTGATTTCTTTCACAAAAACAAGTAAATAATCTCTTGTTTCCATCCTTAAATCAAAGGAATTACAAAATCAGAGCGTCTTTACGTCAGTCTACTAAGACAAAGCACTGTGCTGAAGGTCGATGAGGCCGGTGTGGAGGCTGCTGCAGCAACCGGCGCGGTGGCTACGCCGACGTCTTATCAGCAACCCGAGACAAAATTCCATGTGACACATTCGTTTGTATGCATGATCTACGACGAGCAACTGCATGTTCCCCTGGTAGCTGCGCGTGTGATGCAGCCGGCATCTTAGTGTACTGTACGGATCACTGAACAAAATGGAATCAAGTGACAGTTTTGATTATCTAGATACAATTCTGCTGACAATTGAGTGCACTTTTCAAATTAAACTTTTGATTATGTATTTCATGTAGAAACCCATTATTATAAATTTCTGGTTTGTAACCCCCATGTAGTTAAAGTCTTCTGTGGATAGATACAACAACATTATCTTCAACAAAGGGTACAAATCAGATTGTGTCGACAGTAATTTCTTAGATTCGCTTTACAACCACAAGAGTAGAAGCTATTGTGTATGAGCTAAATTTGGCGGCTAGCTTTAACATCATGAAACAACCGTCTTTCACAGTTAACCAGAAGCTGTACTACTGTACTGAGACTTGATATACATGCCAGACAGCAAATAGTTTTCTGCACCCGTACAAAAGTAGATTACCCGGAAAGTAGAAACTACTGGAGCAACAAAATGGGACTATAGTAAAAATGAATTGCGACTCGGACCGTTTTTACCCATAACAAAATTAACAGCGTAGAGTCTGTATTTCTTAGCACATACTGGAGACAACCTGGATTAAATAATTGATGATTTGGAGGCATTTAAACGCACTCACCTGAAACGTAATGCACGGATGAACGAAATCGGACACAGTTAAATACCTTTCGCTGACAGATATCGGCTTTGTTATTTACGCACCAATGCTTTCAGCATGGTCCACTTGAATTCCTTGCTTTAAAAAGTGATTTTTACCCACGTCTGTGTTTCGATAAATGTAAGGAAACTCTTTGGTAAAGTGGCTGATATGCAATTTTGCCATTCTTTTCTGGAACAACGTTAGGAGTACGCAGGAAGATTTTTGTTACTCATGAGTTGAATCGCTGATTTCCATTGGACAACTTTGTCGGAACAGAAAGACTAATATTGTGAAATGTAAGTACGTGGTAAATAAAAAAGAAAATATGGACTATATTAGTTGACCATTATAACGAAGAAAAATATCCTGTCCCAAGCTATCTCCACAGTCAATCGTAACAAAATTTGCTTCCCACTTCTGCTTACCAAGTCTGAACAAGAAGGGACAGGTTGTGGAATGTGTAGTTCGAGGCAATTTGATCAAAAGGTCGTTAAAAGGAACAGTGCTATTCTGAAAGCGTTGCTGGTATGAAACATTACGTGATCCCGAACTGCCATCATAAGCTTTAGTCACACTGACAATCGAAGCCAAAATAAGAATACGTCTCACTGAGAGAAACCCATTTACAATCATTCGCTAATATGCTGTCTGTTATAGCAAAACTTGCTTGGTAAACAATAGGTCAATAATTTAGGCTTTCACTGACTGCTGGTTCTACTGCGATTAGTATGGGGGGAAAACGATTATGTCTGATGTCCAAACAAGAAAGTTGAAAACAAACAAAACACGGTGCAGTGCTAATCACGATCAACGCTCAGAACAGTCACAAAAATGGAGTTGTTCAATCGCGATGTCATCTCGCTAGCGTACCACACTGAGTGGATATTGCCCTAAGAAATGAGATGTCCGTTGGGAACAATTCTTTGCCATGGCTTTCCGGTGAATAAAAACCGGAAGGTCACACAATGTTACCAATTTACGGGAATGGCTGACGGCACGGCACATGATGATGATTCATATATGAACAACGTGTGGGAGTGGAGGACTGTTAAAATGATATCGGTGAGTGATCCCGTCCGAATTTCTAAGCCATTTGGGTCCACCAGTTCGATTACTTAAAGAGATCTTCCCTCCTGGACTGTACAGTGAATGAAAAGATTGATCGTGGTGAATTACCGAATCGGATGAGTGAGTGTTCCAACTCTCAACGGAATAGTTCGACGCGAAGGTGAATTAGGTCCAAAAGCCCACAGCTATCAGGATGAGCCATTGCTCAACAAGATCGGACTAACGGAAAGGAGACATGACAGACAAAATGGGCTGGATGGCCAGGTTGGAGGCGTGATTATTTCGACACTCGATGAACTAGTTCTGTTTTATAACAGGCAGCCTCGTTTGGGAATAATGATGCGTACATTCGGGAACTAAGGGGCAAACCCCAACTCTAGGAAAACGATTAACCAGAAGCGACTATCGGAATAGTGTGTACGCACAATGGGGGAAGTGGTACCAGGGCGAATAACAACAAACTGCACTTCAGTCGTTCAAATGATTGTACATGTTCGTGGTCTGATGTCTTACCACAATTTGTACGGAATTTCACGCAGCAAACAACTTTGCAGGCCAAGCGTCTTTTGCAGTCACATCACTTCGACGCTTCCGTGAAATACAGTCAAAACCCATAGCGAATAGAGTGCGGACAACACGGACGACTGGACGAGCTATCGCCCAACGAGATCGGACCGACGGACGAGTACTGGCAGACGATATCCCCCGACAGAAGGTGTTGACTACAGGCATACGACAGACAGAAGCGTGTGTTAGAGGAAACCAGGGTGTGTTGTAGACTAGAATTCCGGATCACATACGCGAGCGCACACATAGTGTGGCAACCAGGCAAGTGGATAATAAGGATTGTGCTTTATTGAGCATCTTTTCGCTATGTAATGCGTAGCCCAGGCCAACAGGAGATTCCAACCTTTTTTATGGAGTCTTTCCTCCGCAATTGGTCCAGACATATATGGGTAGATGTGGGTAAATTTACAAAAGGTGCATAGCAATAACCAAGACTGTTCAACGGGATGTATTATACAGATTCGTGCAGGCCGTCAATTCTTAATAGGAAAAATTTCACCTAAGAACAACGATTCGGAGTGGCGGTCTTGCAACTGTATCTTGATTAACTTGGCTGAGTCATCTTGGTGGTATGGTTTATTGAAATGTTTACCAGTGGATGACGTGAGATTTTGAACAATGAGCACCTCATCTCGGCCTGTTGTTTCCCCGATATTTCAGAATGCGTTGGGTCAACAGAGGGCTGTGGATTTGATCTGCCTTGCCATGACCACAAGAGAGCAAACATACAACTTGAAATATGGGCCAGTTAAATGGACTACGTCTACTTTACTGCAATACTGGCTCTTCAGTGGTTTCAAACAAAGGCAACCCCACAGTCGCACATATACAGGCCAAGGCAGATTCTAACTTGTTTCCTATGGCTCATCAGATAACCCACTTTGAATTGTGAAAGTATACAGTGGGAGATATCTAAAAATGGATTCACTGTCAAAGTATATAGATACGTACATATGTGTTCAAGCCATATAGACCGGCTTGTTTCTTCTATTCGGTCTGCTGTGTTTCAGTGAATTTCTCGTGGCCTTCATCGACTAGTAAAAGTTTCAAAGGTTTCTATGCCCTGTCTACAGCTTGTACAAGTTTAAAACAATTCTGACTCCATAAAAGAGTTTCAGCCAAATCGTATTGTGCGCAAGTAGGACGAAACCGGGAAACCGAGTATACCGAACACCTCATGTTGTATTTGAAGAAAATAGTAATTGGAGTGATCTACTGAATGACCGTTATCTTGTTTACACACCATTCGATTCGACTGTATACCTGTCTGCCCATTGTCTGTTTATATTTGTCTGTTTTGTGCAAAAGTATTGCCTCATGTGGGGAGCTGCTGGACGTAAACGAAATGTTACCATGAGGCAACGGCTTCGTCCTTCCAGGTATGTAATAATTGGTTTAAAGTGTAACTGCCACACTGTCAAGCATGCCTACCTTGACGCTCTTATTAATGCACGGGTTGTAATAAATTACTATGAAGTGTATCCTGGTTTATGTCAGTTTTCTCTTAAAGGACTCGATGTAAGTTCAGTCCTGTGGCATAGAGGGTAGCAAAAGCTGCCTAACAGAAATGTATTATATTTGCCAGGTTCCAATTTTTGGTGGATTTTTCGTTGACGTTATTGGTAATTGGGAAAATTTTGTTACACGTACCTCAATTACCTGTCAGCAGTATTATGGGCGATAAAAAATCGTCAAATTTTTGTTAGGTTGATTTCACACTGGGTAGTTGCTATCAGTGAGTCAATGTGTTAACTGAAGACGCCTCAGTTCTCATCCAGAACAAACAGGTTCATTGTGAATTTTATCTTAATGAATACAGTTGAAGTTTAAGTATGTAAGTCACTCTGAAGGTCATGTCTGCAAAACAAAGGATGCAGATTGCACTCTACCGCAGGCATTTGGAAGATAAAACAGTAGTTAAGTCGATAGAGTCTGCCGGATAGATGAACGAAGAGGCTCTCTGATTTTGAGGAGAGAATAGTCAGTTACAACATTGTTTTTGATTGTCTAACACAGTACCGTCTGCACATGCCGGCCAAGTCTGACAACCACTTTCTGTACATTCACACACGGGTGACCAATCATTCGCGATTTGCCCTTTGTCTGTAAGGCTATATATTGCTATAATTTAGGCGATTTGTCATAGGAAAGAAAAGTAACACATATGGTGGAGTTTTGTGTGAAGCCATATTAATGAGCTATCTTTTCAATGGGTCTTTGATATATATATATATATATATATGACCTACATTTTGAACGTAAGTTGTAAAAAAAAGGTTTCCTGTTTCCCTAATTTTCCTTCTAACAAGAATTTGTTGCGAACATGACCAAAACCGTCATAACTACTCCGTATGTAGTGCGGATGATCTACCCGACCAGTTAAATTTGGAGGAGACCCCCTCTTGATAAACATACACCTAGGCTGGACTGGGACCATCAGGAGAAACAACATGTACGAACACGATAAAAGCTGTTCCATTTGAGCTGCGTTGTCACTCGGAAAACCCGGAGCTTTCACAGTTAGACCCTGTTAAGGTTAACAAAACCTAGTCTTGCCACAAGCTATTAATAACCAGAGCTAATAGATATCATGAACACTGGTTCATAAGTCATGTCGTGGCTCCCAGTGGTCGGTTTTTTCACGCCATCGAAAGCCTTATATTAAAGATCAGGTTTTTGTTAGAAAGCCAGTAGTGAATTTAGCGGCAGTCAAACGCAATGTACAGAGGTATGAATATTTGAGGTTGGCATGTTTAATAGGTTGTTCAGCTAATCATATGTTGTAGGCCGCGTGGGATTAAAAACTTGAGGGATTAACACCATCCGTACAACCCACATTCTGTATTATGGTAAGGACGAGCGATCTCACTATATCACCCACACCACTACCATTCAGTAATGAAACAGGAACATGGATTATGACATGGAAATAGCAGCGGGTTAAATGCACTTTGAAGCATTGGAGTGTTGCATGGCATGAAATGGTGCTTGGTACATAAAGAAACTGAGCACTGACTTCCGTGTTAACCGTGACATTCTGAAACGAGTGTTGTGCGCAGATGAGTGTTTTTGTTTGCAGTCATGTTGGAGCGCCTACCCCACTTGCTGTTTTTCCGGATAAAAAACTTTTGTGCCATCAGCGGTCTTGGATCACAACAGTAATATGCTTACAATTCACCGAGAGTCCTAATTCGACTGGTAAGTTTCACCATTTCAAAGACTTCGTAGCCCATGCCAGGTATTTATTTTGAATTGTTTCCAGACTACCAGATCGGAGTAGAAGCCTTGAAGTTCGTTGGACACACTTACTGAATTTATCCTCAGGTAGGTTTAGAGGAGAAGGATTTCTGAACAGTTTCCTAATAACGCATATATGGGTTTTCCAGTAACCTGTCGCATAGGTCTTCAGTCTCTAAGAGCTTACCACTCATTCACCTGTGGTTGGCATTCTATACTCACACCATTCCAACAAATGTACGTTTTCAGTTACCAGGCTGCGAAGCTGTTTGATTACGGCGTGTACAGTGAAGCAAGACATTACAGTAAATATCAAAAGGCATTACTGAATAAAGTTTGCTGAATACATATAATGGTCATGTAACGAAGTATTTGTACATACTGGTTAAGCTCGGTCATTTTACACTACTTGACTGTTGAAACGCTCAACAATAGTGTGATAAATTCACATCGGATAGATAGCCGTATTGGTTTTCAACTAAAACCGAGTGTTTCATCTTGTCAAGAATTGTTTAAGCCATTGTTTCGAGCTGCTGGTATTGTTTTCTCAGATGGCCCGAAATCGACCAGCTGTTTTTTGTTGACCTCTGAAACTAATTTGAACCCGACATCGTTAGTGATATTTGGGCCCAGTTGTTTGCAGGATCCAGTGAGCTATGGTGCACACATTCGGATACAAACCAACCATAAGCTTATGAGAAAAGAAGCAACAAGAGCAGAGGTAATTAAATTACATCCTTTCCCGTAGCCCTAACAAACGGTGTCTCGTCTGTGTGTGCTTGGACTGCGTTTCCGACGTTTGTTCAGAGTTGAGTTGTGAATAGCTAACAGGGTCCAGAATGTTGCTGACCGCTTCACCGGTGGTTTCTGGAAACAATTGTTTAAAGAAACGCGCTTATTATCTATAAAAAGTATCGGGCTAATCTTAAGTACTCACAAACTGTTACTAGTGAAATAATATCTTGCAAAATGTTCAGAACGAGAAAACCTGATCAGTTAGAAACGATGAATATCTGAGAACTTATCATGCTGTCGAAACAACTGAATACGTTCAACAATAAAAAAGACACGCGTTTGACTAAGATTTCCATTTGAAAATAGTTGCGAAAATACTCTGAAGAATCAGAACAGCAGGTCATTGAGAATGTCGGCTGTCGATCCACTCGTTTTGGATCACTCTACAGTGTAATTTATTGATTGTTTTCAACATGGTTACTAAGTACACTAAAAATCCATCTGAAAAAAGAGGGTTTCTAACGGATCCAAAATAACGTTTATAATTTGCTCTTTATATATTTGTGCTAAGATGACGCCTCTTTTGTCTAACTGAACCTTCATTTTATTGAGATAGTTTTCAGTCCTAACGACCGTAAATCAAATCTAGATACAGTGAGAAAATAGTGGGAGTAGGATATATTGAAGTGGGGATACAAATAAACCCTATGTAGTGTGAAAAAATACTATTCAATGGAAACTGCCAGTTCAGAAAGAGTGATCTTTCAGTAACTTACTTTGACTGTTTTCCTCGAGTCAGGGATAGGGTAAATCGACGAATATTACTACGGAAGATTGTCAGTTTTGCACGAACAGACATGGCTTTATAATTTGACCTGATGTACTCAACAGTGTCAACGGGTCATTGTTCACCTGATGTAGGTCATTATTTCGAGAAGTGGTGATGGAGTTAGATGATCAATCAAACTTTGCACAGATTTGGAACAACATTTCCAACAGGAAGAAAACAACTTCTTAATGCTGCCAGACTGATCTCATCTTGGCTGTTTAACTCCTGCCACAGTGTGGCGGTTGTGTGAATTAGATACTAGTGCAAAAATTTCAAGTTTCGGTTCTGACTTCACAACTCAATTAGTGAGACGCACTCGACGTGCGGGTATGCGTTTCATGCCGCTGGTTCAAATCTAGCCGAAGCCCGAAACGCTGTTTGCTGTTTACAGGGGAAAAACCTCACCAACATGGTTGTGCATTCCTACTCTCATTCTAATTAAAGTTGTCCGCCAAAGCAAACGAATAATCAGAGTAGGTCCAACCCCCCCCCCACAACATAACAGTACGTGCGGAAGAATCAGAGGTAACCATGACCACAGATAATTTCCAGAGAACATAATGTTAAGCAATATGTAGCAATACTAGTTAAGATGTAATAGTCTACTAGTGCAAAAATCTCAGGTTCTTGGCAAGGTATCGTAATACGGCTTCCTTTGGACGGATTTGCATGCAAACGAAATATGTGTGAGATCGACCTGAAATGTCTGAGACAGAGATTACAAACAAGACCATAAGTGAACCAGTGAAACTTTGGCTAAGGTATCGCAGTTCTCAAAATTCCTATCCAAATGCATACAACGAAGCCATGAAGTATACTCCGTGAAGCCTAATAAAAATCTTGAGGGAATTGTAGACGGTTTGTACACACAAACAAAATAAAAGAAAATTACGAGAACTAACTAATTAAACTATCAGGTTGAGAGAATAGCGTAGCCCTCAGATCACCCATACCTAAGATCGTTTCAGTATTAGGATAACTACTACATGTTTCCTATCCAACGATCAGGCTTGCGATGATCGATCACAAGGATCTTGGAACAAAATAACTTATGGTAATGGTCGAAGGATACCGTACGCGAAACGTACTCTCATCTTGGATAACTAGTTCTACTTTATTCATTTGTTGGTTAGAAGAGAATTGAGCATCATCATTTCTGTTGGTAATTAATCACTCTGGAATATAAGTCGATAGGTTTGTCTCAAGTGCTCTCATCAGTCACTTGACCCAATAAATACAAACAGACTCGCTAATATTATCAGAACTGACAAATGGCAGCCGCAGCCTGTTCGTCAGGTTCAGAATAGTCATGTTGTTTGTTACATAATTCGTGGTTCCGATGGGAACACTGAACACTTGTTAAATTCTCGAGCACCATGTATATGTGTGTTGGTAATGTATTAATCAGCTCTGTGGTTAAGTTGACGAGTTTCGTTCCAAACTTTCACTTGCTGTGGAAGTCTCACTAAAAGGCTTAACCTTTCTCCATTTATGTGCAAGAGAATGGCTCATCAAAAGAATTTTATATCTGTCGATATGTTGGCAGATGTTTCGTTTGGGTCCAGTTGTCGTTTCCGCTGAAGAAAATGTCCTTAGTTTCACACGATGAGCACTACCTTACAGAAAGATACACACAGGTGCCGCCCTATTCATCGGTCGGGGTGGAACATTCTTGTTCACAGTTCACAACCCGATTAACTCGACCACCAGACTGGCAATTAATGATTTTTTTGAAACCTGATGTAATCGTTTATTGGTATGATGTTGATTTGCTGAATTTTGTTGTGCTCATCTGACCTGTTGACCTGTTGCCTTATTTGATTATTTAGGTTTGCGTTGAAACCAGTTCAGCATTTTCCCACGTAATTTACGACTCCATCTGTCCTCTGTTATTTCTGTCTCACATCCCCGCCCTACGTTGTCAGATCGTTATTTCCGTCTAACAGAGGTGATCGTCAGTTTATTCACGAATAGATCAATTTGTATAGATTGAATATCACCCACAACTTATCGCAACTGACGCATTTCCATAGACTTTCCAGTCGGCCCCTTTTGAAAATTTGTGTTACACGACCGACGTTATTATACCTGTTTGTGATTTGTGTTCAACGTCTATATCGGTTCCAACGTCTTGTCAACAATCATTTTGTTACAGTAATGCCTTTTTACCGGATAACGAGAAAAAAATGGGTTTTGACCGTTCTTCCGTTTCAAATTGGCTCACCAAAATTTCGCTTATTCGATGGACAATTCACCCACTCTATACATGCTTTAAATTCGTTTCTAATCGCTGTGACTGCTAAATCTTCTCCAGTATTTCGTTCGTCTCACGTTTTTTCCAAATTTTCTTTCCGACTCTTGGGCTGAACCGGTTTTGTTGCTTTTGCGCCCAATCTTTGATGTTTGTGTGGTTCGATCAAGTGGGGTCATTTGAGTTAGCTGACATTACTTAGTCGTACCAACGACGCCGATCAGTCGTGTGCACTGGACACTGTTGTATAACGGGCAGCCTCGTTTGTAAATAGTATGGTGCTTACATTCGGAAACTAAAGGGCAAGACACAGCGCCAGGAAAACGGTTAACCAGAAGGGACTACCGGAATAGAGTGTAATTACCATGGGGGAAGTAACACCCGTGCAAATGGCAACTTACTGCTACCCAATGAGTGTGAATGCACGCCAGCTGTGCAAATGAGTGTACGTGTTCGGGGTCCTATGTTTTAACGTGACCGGTACGGGAGTTCACGCAATGAACAACCTTGCAGGCCAAGCGTCTTCTGCGGTCACAACAGACACGGAGACATTGTTTGTTAGACGCACGTTATCGATTAATCTCAAACTTGTGTAGACGTGAGCACCCAACCCAGCACTGGCTGGTGGTTGGCATGGTCAGTCTACAGAAGCCAGCATTAACTTGCCAGTAGATGTATATCCACTGTTTTTCGATTGACTACCTGTGAGAATGAATCTGGTGCACATCTTATTTTCTAGAGAAGAATATGAATGAACTGTAATGGTGTGTTACAATAAGTAGTTGATTTACTGTATTCCGCTCTGTAAGACGATAGTTATGAACAGAAGTGTAAAACAAACTGGGAAATCCTTTGTTCATTAAGAGTATTGTGAAAATAAAGTGTGTTGGAAATCTACTCGATTCACCGCTTATTCAAACCCCGACACAACTGAAGATCTGACTAGCGGCCAATCCAGATATCACGTTAAGGATACAGCATCAGGATTGAACAAACGGTTTCAGTATTGTGCCTTACCTTATTCGCCAATTCGTCTGTTCCGTATTGCACCAATTGGCACACAGTTTGTGACTCTACATGTGCTAATACGATCAGCCAATGAGAGGCTGTGATTTCTTTAATACTGTTGTACATCTATAACTTCGTCTTATCATCCCATGAATATCAAATGCTTACTGCTACCAGTACCAGGTCTTCTCCTTACTACTTGCCTGGGAGGTTTCAATGCGCGTACGATTTCTAGAGCTATTCGAAGTCCCTAATTCCGAGTATCACAAAAGGCCTCTTAAACACAATGTCTCCAGGACACATCCTTGCCTGGCAATTAAAACAAGACCTGAAAACTGCAATTTCGTGTTACACACCCAACATTGTACCCACCGGGGTCGTCGAGCGAAAGAATAGAGTGTAATCAAGGGACAGCCAACGTAAGATACGAAGTTTCGTGTAACCGCAGCGAGAGTTGTACGTGGATAAGTACCCATTCGCGAGATCTTCAGATGAAAGAAGACTTCCCGTAGTGGTTACAAACCCACGTCTTCCATGACTGCACCACTCGTTTCATAAAGAGAAATTCCTCCAAGAGACCAGTGGATGTGACCAGCACAGTCAGTGTCCTGTTTTGCACCAGCAAAAGACATGTTCTACAAACGGCTCAATAATTATCAGTTAAACGTGAACCACCGTGTTGACACTGCAAATGATTTGTTAGCTTGTCATGATGTATCACTGGAGGATCGATAATAAGGACCCACCTGTGTGTGCACGTTTTTCACGACCATGTCGGTCACTCCCGCTGTGCTGATGTCTCCATTCTAGCTTGATTACGTGTGTGTGTGTGTGTGTGTGTTCAGATTGTGCGAAACTTTGGTTTGGAGATGGTCGCACGTATTCTGCTTTTTCTATGAAAGCACTTGTCACTCACAAGAGTTTTAGCTCAATTAAGAGCAAGTACAAAGAATGGGCATTGATACCGCTGATTTTCGGCTTCACCATCAAGCAGTGTTGTGTCTCTAATATCTGTCAAAAGATTGTTCATCCTCTGATGATTCATCAAAAAGTTGGAAAAACGTGAACTGCGCGACTAAAAACTAGTATACAACTGTTTGAAAACGATTTACTTAATGCCAGGAATAGTTTTCCGTATGAGGACACTTGGACAGTGACATTAACCTCATTAGAATGTAGCTCACTTCTACGGATATTGACCAAAGCAACAGAAAGACAAACAGTTCGTTTTGAGTCCATACAACGATAATTCTCACAGGTTTTCCTTCTTGTTTGTCTGGGCGATCTGTTGAAGTTTCACAGCGATTGGTATTAATGTGATAGGACAATATGCAAAAATAAATCTGAGACTGTGCATACCTACTTTGATCATTCTTACGGAACGTTCATTTTTATGGTTTAAATGACGGTTCAGAACGGCGATTACAATGTGCGTTTTCCCCAAGTCAGTTGCTTACGTATTGCGATGTGACGGACTGATTTAGTTAGTAAACCACGTCGTTTTTAGAGTAACTTAACACTTCGACCAGAACACTACCCCTGGGTGATCATCTGTACGTGTAGACTTGATGATTTATCTTCAGTCATTCAAAAAAATTAACTATCACCACAATACTACAGACCCTATTTTCGAAAAGCCTAGGGGTAATCGGTGTTATGGGTTTATCTTCTGAAAGCTGAACGGCGGAAACCCAACCGTGAAACTGCTAGCCAAAATCAGATTAGATCGGTTTCTGTGGTGTTATTGTCAAGGCACTAAATGAACAAATAAAACCTCAGTTTTCGAGTTGACCATCACTCACATTTGATCACAGCCTTCGCATTCAGATAGACTTTCCAACCAGCCTCTTTCGAAAATAAACACTAGACTCGAGTTTCACTCTTATTAGAGCACATCAGTAGTGCATATTCTTGCCACGGTTGGGAATTGAACTCCGGACATTCCAATCATGAGGCAACCGTGTTAACCACTGCGCCATTGACCTCACATTAAGCACGACCGAATTATCAAGTCTGAACGCTCAACCACTCTCGCTTGTGAGCAATGATCTGGTTGCCCGATCTTCTCGAGAGGAGACATAGTTACTACCTGTTAACTCCAATCGATAACCCCGCAATTAGGACTTCCGAAACAGGTCGAAATCTCCGATCTCATTAAACCTGCAAGGCGATGTTTGAAAATAAACCAAATCCCCGACTACTCATCAGAAAACCGCAGTTGTTCACCTCAGCAACATATCGCGCTCAGTAACTGTGTGGGTCCGCTGTGGGGACCAAACGAAGAGCAGCCAGGATGAACCTCTTGGGAAAAGTGCGGACAAGTTACTGTGTCATCCAGGTAGGTGTGGGAAGTAAGTGTCCATGAACTTTTGCGTTAAGAGACTGGCTGCCTTCTATATGTTGTATATTTGTTGAGGTCAGTCAATGAAAGGTGGAACATGATTGAATGAGAATAGGATAGAGGATTTAGGATAGCCAGACAATCTAAAGTGAACGAGTGGGAACCAATAAAACTATCGCAAACCAGAGTCAAAATTGAGAGGAGGTTGGAAAACAAGATTGTGTTTATGTACCTTTTATATTGAAGCGTTAGTTCTACGCTAATGACTAGAATGATTAGCACTGTTAACATCTCAAAACACTTGGGTTTTATTTTCTTAGTGAATCTGATGACTGAAAATCACTGTCTGGATTGGGACGAAATCCTTTGGTCATGACGAAAGTACACAATGGGGAATGAGAGAGAGAGAGAGAGACAGTAATGCTACCGGTGTCATGGACAATTGGGTCGGTGCACACGCGATCGAAAGTTAGTGTTAAGGAGAATGAAAGCTAGGATTGGAACTATTATCAAAAGACATTTATGTGATGACCTAGAAGTTTGTAACACTATGGCACTATCCGCTTACCAGTAGGAGCTTAGATAGAACAATGCGAGTACACAAACAGAACAAGACGTGGTGAATGATCGAACAGGTCGAAAACCGCTTACAGAGCAGACAAGGAAGGATTGGGAGCTCAACTAGTGGAAAAGCAGCAGCTTGTCAGCTGTTAATTCCATTCTCGAAAGTGACTTACAACAATCTCCGTCTGTAAGGTTATACTCATTTAGATGGATTCGACACGAATGTGCTGAGTTGTCAGAATGGAACAGACACTAACATTTAAAGCTAGAACGGTCACTTCGTCAGTTTAACTGGTTGTTTAACACGGACGCTCAGAAAACAGCCTCCTTCTTGGAATATATATAGTAGCAGTTATGGATGGAACTGAAACGCGCACGTAAAGCCACAAGATTTACCCAAAGGAGACATTTTGACCGGTCTCATCGTTCACGACATGCTGATAAGGCTTAATTGGTAATCTTCAACTTAAATGGGAGCAAAATCCAAATGAGCTTTTGTCTACAACAGTGATAACATACAGGACCACAAATGAACCAGTTTACGTTCGATTAGGTTTTCATGGGTCAAGTATTCAAGTTCTGAACAGGCCAGATCAATAACTACCGGTACAAACACGAGCAACAATACGCGGAAGCCAGTAGATAAAAAGGTCTTAGGATTCTAATTACACATTGTCAAGACGATGAAGGAATGAAGTTAACCCACATAAACAGCCCAAGTAACACTGAAGAACAGTAATGAGTCGACATTTTCTCGTAACTAATTTAGACATTACGTTACCATCAAGCTACTTCATCACAGATGCTCAAAACTAGCATTGTACCGAAAAAGGCGTTCAGTATAGCACAGTCCTTATCCATCAGGACAGCATGAAGACATACAAGACGGTAACAGATACATACAAAATATGTACCTACATACAAAACGGAATGAATGTTGGGCAGCTTGCTGACAGTTCGACGTCTGTTAAACTGTACAAGCCACCACATAATGGAGTAGCAGTGCCAGAAGCTGGGTTCGAACGAGGTCTGATAAATAATTCCACACGCATGTAGGAGTGACAAAAGTTGAGTGTTCGTAGGCCTGCAGATACACGGAGCTGAAACCTTTCACCGTGAATTTATTTAAGCAGCAAAAAATCCTTACATAAGAGCACGATAGGGACATTGCGTGGATGCTCCCCTTCACTCCTGTTGTTAGTCCAATTGAAAACACGATGATGGCGTTTTCAAACAAGTGTGCGGATGAATCTAAAATCGATGTACGCAAAAAGTACAAAAATGAGTTACAAAAACCCATGAACTACGACACTGCACGCCTACTGAAAGCTTTAGATATGAGCACGTTCTCTTAATCCAGCCAACTTGTGCAACACCCCTTACCAGTGTTATGTTACCGAAAACCACAGCCTTATTTTTTCTGTGAAATATGTTGTAGCAAATGCTCGCGTTGAGAGTTTGATGGCTGTTATGTGTCATAATAAATTCGCGACCACGTTCCCTGTCTTTTTCCTGTTTCTTCCTCGATTATTCTCAAATTAGAAACCCTGGTAGCGAGTATGAGATATTCAAAGACAACACGGCGATTCAAATTGCACGCGCAACAAATCATCTCTCTCACGGTTGTTACTCTTCACGTTTTACTAAATCTTAATTTTGCTTACTTGTGGAAGCCCGTTTTCGCTACCGTTGCGTTCTATTCTATTCACGGGATCTGTTTCTCTCTGAACGTGTGTTTGCTCGGTGGATGCAATGTTGATGTTTCTTTTTATCTTCTATTCCGTTCACACTGGCTTTTTTGTGCCTTGCCACTCCATTCAGAAACTCGCCAATACGATCCTCTTCCCTGCTGGATCCAAATCGGTCGCCCATTGGGCCCAGTCTGTAGACGCTCGTTGCTTACAGACGCAACTATTCTACATCCACTTTATCGACAGACGTTGTGAGTTGACTGAGTGGAGCTCAAAAAATCGCCGGATATTCGGATTTAACAGCGTGTAATCAGTTTTACTCATCAACTAATAAAAAAGCTTTTGCAGCTTGATATTAATCGACTGTTGGTGGGTGCGAGAAGGAATCATATGGGAAGAAAGATCTACCCTAACGAAAAAGATACAAATAACTGGAACAATATTAATAACGAAAACAATCATTAGTGATCGACATGAAAACCGAAAGATTGGTCGCTCTAATATAAAAACATACTTTATTGCTCGTCGCACTAAGTCGCTTTTCCCCAATTACGCAATTATCAGACACGAAAAACAAAATCCCGTTGAAGAGAGAGACCACATTTTTATTCGACGAAATGTACGAGTGGTCTCTGATAGCGCTTTAAACGGCACCCGCACGCGAATTAACTAGAGGGGCTAGAGACCGGTCGTCGGCGAGCGAATGAACCAGAGGAATGTGACATGTGTGGTTCGGGTTAGCGCTACAGTCACGCTACATGCAGACAAACAATCGGACAACATGCAACTGTGAGTACTGGAAATATTTCACACACCATACCGCAGGCAGGCCGGTGAAATCTACAGGCTGCTTCACTANACCATACCGCAGGCAGGCCGGTGAAATCTACAGGCTGCTTCACTACAGTGTTATAACAACCCTTAGTGATATATTTGAAAGCAAACTACATTCTCCCCCACGAAATAACTGTGATACTCACAATTAGGGAATTCGGATAGCCCTAGGAATCGTACGTGAATTGAAACCTCCCACGCAAGCACTAAGGATAAGACCTGGCACTGGTAGCAGTAAGCAATTGTTACTCATGAATTGAAACGCCGAATTCGTGGATGTACAACAGTATTAAAGAAATCACAGCATGTGGTTGGCTGATCTCATTAGCNTCAAATGTTTATACTCCCGCTCACTTATATATCCATGCAGTAAAAGAATTTGCAGCTTGATTGATATTTGTTTCTCCATTAGAATGTTATTAACTGAAGTACGGTCAGCCTTGAACTTCCTGTCGTCAGCCGGGACGGTGTGCATTTTCACCAAATAATCATCTTTATTCAAAATAACGATGCTAGCATCTTTTTCTGATTGGGAAACACCACATACGGCATTTGTCTCAGTTGTTTAATAGTCTCATAATGTTCGGAGGATATACAACGATCCTGGCGAATGGGTGATAATATAAACTGGTGCAAGACATCGACCAATTTAGCATGAAACCAACGTGCAATTTCTGGTGAAGTGGGAGACAACTCTTTTAGCTGGTCGTATAGGTTTTCAGATTGAACTTGATTCGTTAACTGGTTGAATTTTTGTTGTCTTGACGAACTGGATAAAGAGAACTCAGTGTTTCAAATTTCTACAGTCATTATTGTCCAACTCGCTAGTTTCCACGTTACTCGCGCGCTCACGTGTATGGGTCAGAATTCCGGTCCACAACCCCGGTTTCCGCTCACATTTCGTGTGCATTTCGGCTTGGTTTGTGTGTCCGACTCCTTCTGCCAAGGGTTTTGTCACTTGCCATTCCTCGTCCGCCGGGTCGATCTCGTTGAGCTGGGGCCCATCCGGTCGCCCATTTTTGCCCGACCCACTTGTGAGTTTTTAGACGTACCTCCCAGCCGCGTTGAGGTATTTTCCCGAGAGATGAAGTGTCCGCACCTCCGGTTACATAATCCACCAGAACATTTTAATACCAATTCCAGAGATTGCTATAATCTCATGAAAACCAGCGCCCAACTTTACGACAGTGACAAGTCATCTGCTATCTGCTTCTGTGCACAAAGAGCACCTTTAAAATGGTGTATTGCAACGAATTCAACAAACTACAAATTATGCTTACGTGTTGGGTGACACAACACAGGAAAAGCGTTCTCCACTTAGATATCATGCGTTGTTCCCTTCAGATGTGTGATCGAAGGATGATCAACGTCGGTTTTGTTGTTGGACAGCCAATTTTGCATGTGCTGTGAGAAGAGTGTCCCAAGCGTGTTAACCGCACTTTACTGTACAAGTGAAGACGGCTACGCAAATTATGCTAAAAATAACCAGTGAATTTACACGGTCTTTCCTAGGTGTGTCATTTGGTTGATCAGTCTCAGTTCCGTTGCATATTCGACGACGAATTTTAGTCTGCCTTTGATGAAGTTGTTTACATCCGTTTTCCTGTTTGACAGTGTTTTGCGAGCTAGTGTTTCTGATATGGACCGTTTCCTTGTTTCTCTGAAGTATTCCGAATTAAGCCCTGTGAACTAATTGATGTGAACAAGCTTTGGTGGATAAAAGCTCGATCTTTATTGAATGTCTCAGATTAGCTCATTCTGCGGATCTTGCTGAACAGAATCAGGACATAAGCTGGTTTGAACAATGTGAGTACGAAAATCTCAAATGAAACTGCAGCCTCCATCAGGTGGACTTCTTTTTCTTGTAATCGGATAATAATCGCTGACAAACAGTCGTACATCTTAGAAGGAATGTCTGTTGTTTTCTGGAGTTTGTGTGACGACGAAGAAAAATCTTCAAGTGGAGACTGTTGAAATGTGCACAGACTGAACTATCATGTTGCAGCGAGTCACACGTAACAAGAGAGACTTTGTCATCAACGTATCGTTTATACAGCACTATGGGATCAATAATTGTTCTGGATTGTGTCTCTAAATGCGTCACGGCATCATCAGCAAATACGGGACCGAGTAAACTTGCCATTGCTAGACTATCAAGTTGTTGGTAGAATTTCTCAGTAAATAAAACCGAATATTCACGGCACACGTGTACAAAATTTTGCAAGAATGATGTTACGCTCGCTGTGAAATCACAAATAGTAAACATCTCTGATTAACACTTCCAGAGTGATTTTATCTAAAATAAGAGGTAGCGTGACAATTCAACAATCTAATTCAAGAAGTCGCAACAATAAGAAGTGATAGCGATTAAGCCGATACACAAGATATTACTCGATAAACTGAAAGAAGTGGGCTCGTCTTCCTTGATCACAGCGTCCGCCATTAACTTTTAAAGAATCTTCTAGGAGAGTTCAATTTAAATCTGGAACCACCTGACCTTTCGAAGTCGGATGACTGAATGAATTCAACCTTGTAGTGACAAGTGAGAAATGGTGATTGAAGATCACGTGCACCCCTCTGTCTTGGAAGGCCACAGGAATCGCAAATTATCTTATTTACTCTAGTCTGCTGGCTTCCCGATTGGTGTATGTCTGTAAAAAACCAACCGGGATGAGGGATAAGAAACAAATGTGCTCATCGGACCCGTGTGAACAAAAAGGCATAAACCACATTGTCTTTTCTCGTTTTCACGAGTGTAAGAGCGGTAACGGTAGCTGTTGATGACACCTGGCTCGGGCTAACGCAGCCTCATGACGGACAGCCAAGCCAGATATTCTTTCTAACAGTCATGTGAGGTGGCAATCAAATGATGAACTGCATAGATTGGTGAGATAGCATGGTGCTGACCATGCTATTGATTAACACGCGAAAAATCGTCAAACAAAGGAGCTAAAGTACTGGGTGAAAAATTAAAATTATAGACACGAAGAAAATGGCACGTTATCCAATGAGATTAAACAAGCCATCGGTCACTGAAGGTCAGCGAACAAGGTGAACGAAAGATTGCCGTGTTCATTATGCATACAGCTCTGTTTCGTACGATAGGAGATTATGGGCGGGGTCCGATCTCCCTTCTTTGTTTCACAGAAGTGCAAACAATGTGTTTAATGTGTAACGTTTGCAACTTGACAGTACACCATCACTAATCAGATAATATTCTGGGAATTTTGGAGAAGAATATCTTGATTAGAGGCACTCTGTATTTTAGCGTAATGAATCAAAGTGGTAGTTGTCACCGAAACGATAGTCCGAAAAACTGAAGCGATTGTACCGCTGTATATCATGCGTAGGGTTACTTTGTGCAGCAACGCCTTATACTAAATTTAAGCACACATTATAGTCAATATAATAAGGATGTGTAGTCGAAGCTGTGCGTTATGGTTATGACCTATGGTTGTGTAAGATATCACAACCGGCAACACACAGATGTAATATACAGTGACTACCTGAGACCAAATTAACCGCGGTTTTTATGTTGTTTGGTGTCGCAGTTGTGTAAGTAAGCGGTCATATTCAATGCGAACTTTGTACTTACGGTGGAAGTTTTAGAAGATGAGCCGCGATTTGTTGTCAATAAAAACCAGCTCTTTCATTTTGCACACTAGGTCTTACATGGAACATGCTTTTCTCAAAACGCACTCAAGGGTAGTGTACTGTGAAGAACATGTCCTTAGATTTTACTCTGGCAGTTGCCTACCGTTAAACGACCAAATGTACCACGTTATGAAAAATCATAGTCCATTTATTTTGCAACAATGTGCATCCCGTACTCCACCAAAGTTCTGAAGATCCCGAACTTTTGATTTGCCTTTATGATCCAACACAAACTTCATTGAAATTTACTACACATCTAAAAGAACACTATTCGCACCACCGTTTTCTAGGATATTGTAAACTTTTAGGTCGGACTAGTCAATGTGTTACTGAGCTCCACCGGTGTGAGTCAATCAACTCGGTTTTTGCAATCCCAAACGCGTTCAGACAAATTGTTCTATTCACCAGATTGTCATATACTAACTCGACGTCGCAAATGACTCTACGGATTAACTGCTGTCGTGCGTCCATCGTACCGTTCTCGACAACTTTTAGCAAGGTGCTGCTGTATGCCGAGTCCAGTGAGATTACTGTTTTAGCTCAGTCCAAAAACACCTGTCACTTCCTAATGCAAGTGTACTGTCCTCAATACGGCTGATACTAAAGAGATTGGGATTCACGATTCCTTTTAATGTATTCTGCCAACTACCTTCGGCGTTTCTGTGAAGACGTCACACTCGACTTCCCGAAAACCGCAAAATCCCTGCAAAGTGAATGTCGCCATCCTAGTACCACCGTACCCGTTGTATGTAGATATAATAGAAGCAACCAACGTCAGGATAATGGCGTCGCCATAGATACCGCAGCTGCACTCGTTGCATTCTCTAAAAGAATAATGTTCCAGTGGTTACCATTTGGAATTGTACCCAACCATTTCAACGCGTGTTTGGTATCTCAAGATCGACGGGAGTTACACCGGACCTTCTGCTTCTACGGCAGATGATGTGATTTTGCGTTAAAAGTTCTTTTGCGCTTGCCTCCTTGGCTCACTAACTTGTATTCGTTGAAGTCTGTCCGTTTCTGCAAAGAGTGAACTTCTCGGTTAAACCCGATCGCAAACTCATTGTCCACTCTTCACGACTTAGGAACTTAAGGGGTATCAGAATAGGCAACAGTGTGGATCGGCCGTTGATCGGGCAAATTAAGATAATGATGTATACTTCATATTAGTCTGTTCATGTCATCACAACTGCATGCACTCATTGTGTGCTGTCTCAAGTGACATATCGAACCTACGTGTTGATTTCGCTACTTATGCACTGGCCATGATCTGATCAATCATGAGTGACTTTGAAAACTTAACTACCTTATATTTCATTGGTGAAAATTCTGGACCGTTTAGCCATCTGCACATTTTAGTGAACCGATAACACTTGGTGTGTCAACACGTGTTCTATGTCTTTAATCTGTCTACGAGCTCCGTACGTGCATTGCTGCGCTATCCCGTTATTGAACACCAGGTCTGTTGCGTTAGCGACTTGTAAGAGTGATGAAAATATCGTATTTGTCTATGCAGTTTTAGTGAAAATAATGAACTGACCTCTTGCAGTCGTTCGAAATGGATATTTCCGAATTATCGCCAGTGTTATAAGAAAGTATCGTTCTAATCAGACGCTCAAAATTAGATTACTACAGTTTTTTGGACGATTAAACCCACCGATATGTTGAGGCCCTTCGTGTTGACTGAAGCACTCGTCATAGTCAGCGAGTTGCTGGGGACATGTTAGTGTGCATGTACCAGGAAATTCTGTTTCACAAAGTTGCACAAAGCTCCATATAAGAATAGGAATGGTGATGACGAAACGGCTGTTGATAATGCTTGACTCCTCCTATCAAATTCGAAGGTGAGATGGTCCCACAGTATTAAATTTTGAGGATCCTGAGCAGACAAGCAAGTGAGAGACTGTTGTCGGAAAATGACCACTTCTCTCAGGTAGAAAGCTTGCACTAACGTTCGACAGCAGAAAAACGTTACTGGAAGGTTAGGTACGTTTGAGTCTCAAAATGCACAGCCGCTGCTCATAATGTTGCCGCGCCAACATGTTTGGTAATGGACATATCCAAATGTTGTGTGCGTTATCCGTGTGGATGCCAGAATTCTTCGGTCAACGAGTGCCGCCCAAAACAACTCTGGTGAAAAATTGTACAGCTGGATCGATTGTGTTGCACAACAGTCTGCATACAGCCAAAGACTCAACCCCCAGAAAAAACGGTAAAATTTATTGACAGTTCAACCAGAAGCGACCTCATTTTAACGCCGTTTGGAGTGTTATTACTGGCAGCCATTGCTAACATCTACTTTAATCTGCGCAGCTGAAATTCAAAGGAACAGCCCGTTTCTACGAAGATTGTTATTGAAGCGTCGCAAAAGATGATGCATTCCGAAAGCTTCTGTCCGGTGCAGCATAAGAGAAGTCTAGTCAGGACGCTTTTCCATAGAGCACGGAGGATTTGCACGGAAGACAACCTACAACTAGAGTTAGGCTTACTGACAGACATTCTGCAGGTCAACCGGTACCCTCTGGGGTTTATTAAAAAGTACAGCAAAGCCGTCATCCCAACCGTAGAAGTGACGACGGTACCGAAGAGGACGGTGTATTTAGAACTCCCGTTTCTAGAGGACGGCTGGTCAACAATGACGAGGAAGCGTCTAACAGCGGCTGTATCCAGGACTTATAACGCTGCAAAACTGTGCGTAATACAACGAACTAGAACTCTACCAGTCGCCCCAGTTACGAACAAACTGTGTAAGTCTGTCACATCTCACTGTATATACAAATACTCATGTAGCTGCAGTATGAGCTACATAGGGAGGACAAACCGACAACTAGCTGTTCGTATCAAGGAGCATGCACCCAAATGGTTGGAGACTCAATTAGAAACGCCAGGAGCCGGTATAGGTGCCGATGGACGGCACCCCGCATCTTCCGTCGCAAAGCACATAATACAAACAGGACACATAGTCAAAGTTTCTGACGCGTTCTCGGTGATCTTTCGGAGCAACCGGAAACGCATACTCCAGTTTGCTGAGGCTTTGGCCATTAAACGTCACAGTCCCCCCCTGTGTGTTTAAAAACAATTTGTGTTGACACTGCGGCTACCCCGGTAGTCAGCAGTCCCACAATTGTGATTTTCATTTTTGGTGTCTGTTTGTTTAATCCCTTAAGCCATGACTTCCGCTCTGTGGAATTTCGACTCGTTTAAAATTAGTTACATGTCCATGTGTGATCAGAATGTACGAAATGTTACTCCGGAGAACATCACATGAATTGCGTCTTCTCACTGTTTTATTCAAGTTCAACCTTAGTCTATTGATCAACTCGTTCGGTTGAGTTAATTGAAAAATGGTTCAGCTGACTTCATAAAATGGCGACCGTAATGATGAGTTTTGATCCAACTGTGTTGTTTGCCCTGTTAGTGGTTTCGCGCTTGCCAAATGGTCGCATGGAGACAGTCATCTTGCTTGACCGCGCCAATCGACGAACATCGTCATTTGGTCACTATTTCACGTAATTGTTGGCATGTGTACATTTCAGAGGAAAACCGAACTTCACTAATGTAGGTAGTGGCTCAGGGTTGGCCGAATCTATTCTGGTGGGATTGGATCAGTTTCCCAAGTTAGTAAGACAAGGTAAAAAACGGTCATGGGACAGGCGATCATTGAAGCGGTTTTGTCCAAATGCTCCAATATGTTCCAAGGCAAACTAAGAAACTCAAATGTACTTCATGCTAGTGTCAAACAGATCTTCAAACTCATACCCCTCTCCTTCAAAGCATAGACCTTATATTTATCCATGTTATCTCTTCAGTATCAAAACATATCAATCAGAAGCATGGATATTTATAAAAGTGGTAGGGTGTGGATGAAAATATAAAGCGGCAAATAGAGTGGGGAACACAGCGCAAAACAATCAGATCCATGGAAGTCTAGGGCTTACACGTAAATGCTTCTGTACAAAGTTTGTGTGTATGTGCGGCGAACGTTGCGACATCAGAAGCGGTAGGTGCGTGAATTTTAAATTGTCAAAATGGGTTCAGAATGTGACTGCATGGTTGTGATACTCAGAATTAGGGACCTCGAATAGCCCTAGGAATCGTACGTGAATTGAAACCTCCCACGCAAGCGATAAGGAGAAGACCTGGTACTGGTAGCAGTAAGCAATTGTTATTCATGAATTGAGATGCCGAATTTATGGATGTACAACAGTATTAGAGAAATCACAGCCTGTCATTGGCTGATCTCATTAGCACATGTAACATCATAAACTGTATGTTAATTGGTGGACTACGGAACAGATGAATTGGCGAATAAGGTAAGGCACAACACTGAGACTGTTCGTCCAATCCTAAAGTTGTATCTTTAACACGATATTTGGATTGGCCGTTTGTCAGATCTTCTGTTGTGTCGGGGTTTGGATAATCGGTGAATCGAGATTTCCACCACAATGGTACAATTCCTCCATCTGGAAATCACGCAAACTACCAGCTTGATCCCTCACCAAACACATATTGACCACCGGTCATCAGAGTGATCTTGAATCGTCACTCACGCTAATCCGCGTTTCGTGTGTTTCCCTGAAGCGGTCAAGATTAGCCATCTCAAACCAGCATTATGTGTACGGAAACAATTATACGTATGCCTTAGACTCACACGGACTCAACAGTTTTGACCTCCACCTCATTTGCTCTCTTATTTCTTCACCCCCGATCTCCTGAATTTCATGCATTTCTGGCTACTGTTGCTTGTTACTGTAGAACAAATGCGAAATACTGGCAGTTACCAGTGTCCGTCTTCTTATTGGCATGTTCAAATTTATGAAGGGAACATCCTTGTTCATTTCATTTCCTGTAACCAAAATCGAGGATAAACCAACTTATCTAAAATAAAGCGGGTGCAATTATTTCTGTACAATACTGCAAATGGGAACCCCAATAGTACCTATTTTCAAACCAGACGGATTTGTGCGAACTTCTTTCAACCATAAATTAACCACGAACTGAGTTTCCATACTGAGTTAATATACCCAGTATCATATAGGGGTTTCGTACACCACACCCAACAACAGTAGAAAAGTTATAAAACAGTTACCTTAGTCACGTTTATACTCAAGTGGAACTTGCTGAATCATCTACTGCTTGCAATACGATCACAACGCATAAGGGATGTTTTCAGCGCACACGGTGACTATTCGGTATTAATCCGGTCCCATCAGTTCTCCAAAGGATTGTTTAAAAAACCTTGTGAAAGATATTCCTCTTGCTTATGTGTATTTAGATGTCATTCTTATCACCGGAACGACGGCATCCAAGCATTAGAACGTATTTGCCGTGGTGCTTGATCGTCTACGGCAAAACGGATCAAACCAACAGAGGTCGGATTGTGAATTCTCTATTGATTCTATCCGTTATCTCAAAAACCGACTCGAGAAACTTGGTCTTTACATATTAGATGATGAATTTCAGCTCATTCATGATGCACCGAAACCTGGAAGCGAAACTGATCTCCTTTCTTTTCTATGACCATTGTTACACTACCGCCGTTTTATGCCGTGTTACCATAATACTCTCTCATCCAGATATATGCATCCACACGAACAACACTTTTGGCTAGAAACTCCATAAAGCATCAGACGTTAATCGAGGTAAAAGGAAGTTGAACGCTCCCTCCCTTCTCATACATGACGATCCACACAAACCATTGGTACATCATTGTGATGAACCCCATGGCGAGTTGGCACAGTGCTTTGTCACCCAATGAAAGACTGGTGTCTCAAGTCCGTTGCGTTTGCCTCATGCACTTCGTGGTCCACTAACAATTTATTATCTCCAATTAGACAAGGAGGCACTACACTTAACTCTTGGAGTCAAGCATTTTCATTGATCACTTGAGAGGCGATGATTCGAAATACGTGTAAACCGCAAACCGTAGTCAACGTTGTTAAAACACGAATTTGGTAATTGACTTCATCTACAATGCGGAGTGGGGCATTGCTTCTAACTGCCTAACTTTACCAATTTCGTTGCATAACTTGAAGCAACAATACAATGGTTGATGTTTACAGTCGCGTTCCCTTAACCAGCCCAACGATAACAGCGAGTAGGCCAACCGGAGTGGTCGGACCTTGTAAGAATTGAACACAACCCCTACGCGATGCGGTCAGTTAAGACGGAGAACGAATCAAGATCCAACGCTGTAGACAATTAAACCGCTGGGTGACCTGACCAAATGGCCGGCGGAAATTTATAACTGGCTTGAAAACATGCATAGTTCCAAAAGACGAACCAAGTTTATATGAAGTCTATATTTTCTGAGGCTGTTGTACACTTCCGTCACACAATGTCTGGTAACCGTTTCTCGGGGAATCGCACGATACCCACCGGAGAGTAACAAGAATGAAGGCCCTTGAGAGAGGCTACCATTGGTGGCCAACTGTTGATTTAGAGGTAGAGTGGTTTCTGGATTCATGTGAAGTGTACTGAAAATACCAGCATAACGGTACTTTCTATCCGCCACTTCTTTGACGCTGACCAAATAGACTACGACAACGACAGTATGCTGGTTACTTCTGTACGGTTAATGGTCTGACGTATTCTAACTGATGTTCACTCTAAGTGAACTGATGTTTATCTCGTCACCCAAGCCAGTTTGCTGTCCATGAAAACAAAAGTTCAATCTACTTTTACGACATTCGGAATTTCCGAGACAATTTCTACGGACACACCAGCTCCTTTCACCAGTGCATGGTTCCAAAAGTTTCTGTACAGCGTTGTCATACAGCATATAGGGTCGGAGCCAAAGACCCACGCGTCAAGCGGTCTGACCGAGCTTGCAGTTCAGATTGTCAAACAATGCTTTCTTAAGCAACACCATGGAATGGCAGAAGCTAAACTAGTTAAGTTCTATTGCACACAAAACTACTCCAACCTAGTCGACAGCGAAATCCCCTCTCAAGCAGAAAGTCACAAACAAGTTTACACTTACCTTCCGCCAATCTTTTTAGTTTCACTGAGAGGAAAAATGTTGTGCGCACAATCGCATGACAGGAAAGCAACAAAGCTGAGGGAGTAGAATCTAATTTATACCATACTGTCTCAGAAGAAAATCTGTTGACCTGTTACAGTTACGATCTGTATAGGAAAGCATTCTGATTTATAGTTGATTGACAGTGACACTGCTTATCGAAGTTCAGATACTGTTCAAAACTAAATCAAGGAGACGCTTAAACCGGACAGTTTATCAGAGACTGCTGATACATACAGATGCGCAGCAGTCTGTTGCGACGTAAGTAGCAATAGACACGCGAACCGTGTTCCGGCTGTCACGTCTGTCGAAATCAGTTGACTGATACCAGATCACTGAAGAGTAATCGTGGATTTGCTTTAGTTCCAAGTTGACCATCACCTGGTCATGCCTAATGTGGGGTTAATGGCGCGGTGGTCAACACGGTTGCCTCATCAAAGCGTGACCGGAGTTCTAGCTAGTCCCGACCGTGGCAAGGATATCCACTACTAACGAGCTCTAATGAGAGCGAAACTCGAAAGAGGCTGGCTGGAAAGTCTATCTGAATGCGAAGGCTGCGATCAAATGTGGGTGATGGTCAACTTGATATCAGATTGACATTTATCATGTTCACT
>QNGE01004070.1:0-35605 GCA_008508345.1 Paragonimus westermani
ATGATGATGATGATGATGATGATGATGATGATGATGTTAAGTCCGTTTCCGAAAGTCGTCAGGGACACTGTAAAACGCAATCCTGACGGTGTCTGACCTGACGACCGTTGGAGCGTGCGCCGATATAATGAATACACAACGCTTCTGAGGGGTGCGTTGTCGGACAAGCTGTAGATTCGGCCTCCCGGTGAATATGATGTTGGTGAAGCACAACAAGGTCAAAACAATCGTTCAGTCTTTCATTGGTGGTCATCAGGACCAAATGTTTTCATAAATGCATACTCCATGTTTGCCCGTCGAACTTAAACCGGACGCAGTTGAGTGAGCAGTATTGAACAGAAAACAGGGTCTATGCAACAGTACTTAACATACGCCGTGTATGAAACGAGCGACATTCAATTGGACGACGACCTAACAATGCACAACGTCTTCAGACGATGCTTACAACAAAGGTTAATAAACAAGAAAGATCGACATTGTAAAGAATTCCACACCACAAGACTTACAGTGAGCTCAAATAGACATCCAAGTCATCAAGGAATCGGTCTACTTCTGGACACTCTAATAGACTATCGTCCAGTAGCTCGTAGAGCCGTGGATACAGACGTGGGTAGTGTAGTCCTCCCTTATGAACCAACCCCAACATAGTGCGGCTGACAGCACGAGACCAAGTAAACGGTACAGACGCTTCGGTGGGAAGTGGCAGATCCGAGTGTGGTGGCACATCGAAAATCGGGATAACATAGTCTGCCAACAGACGAGTCTCACTCAGTCGACTCAGTCGATCATCGCCAAGCAAGCGAATTGCTTTAAGTATCAGTTCATCCGGAATCTGGATGAACGAACATAAATGCAAACACGTTTAGACATGAGGAGGGTTAGACGTAACTATGGACACAGTTATTATTCGCGCCACAAGTATTTTGGTTTTTAAAGGAAACGAAAAGATGTGGTGGACAAAAAATTGTCACAAACATTACTGTCAAATCGGATGTCATTATAAACCAGTGCGAGTTAAGAGCTGCCCGAAACTCACCACTCCTCGAAATGGAAGTAGAGACATCAGGAGTGGTGACACTGAACGATTTGGTTTAAATGGGCTTTCACGGGTTATCTTGTAAATAAAAAATGGCATTAAAATCTTGTTTGTTCCCGAATTGTGGCTTTTCTATTGGGCATGTTTGGTTTCACTAGCCCCTTGTTCGTAGTAACCAAGTAGGCAGTTAGGCGAAATGTTACACTGGGGTGTTCCTTACAGCAAAGTCGATGCTATGTCTGAGTGTCACTCTGACTAGACAGTTCGTTGACACACTGGTCTGCTCAAGTAGTCCACCTCCATTCTCTGTAGGTTTCCGTCAATCGTTTCCTGACCTCATATTGAGGAGTTGCGTCGTGACAGACTAGCACATTTCTCAGAGGTACCACCAAGAAGGACCTCATTACGGAAGAAAATCACCTAGGATAGGTAACAACCGCTGGATACAGTAGTACTGTATCGTTTACAACACGCTGAGGATGTGACCGAAGTATTTGTGATCGACTAAATCAAGAACTAGGTAAAGATGACAACAACAAGTAAGAGCGACCAATTATTTCCGATCGATACATCAATCCAATATTTCTGATAGTTACGAATCTTTACAAACCAACTGGGGATTATCTACAAGATGATCATACCGTCTGCAAAATTATAAAAACGTTTTGAATTAAATTTCGGAGATTTAGAGTTTCTCAAATTGAACACCAACCACAGTAGATCAGTCCTCGCATTAAGAAGAGAGTTTCAGCCAACCCATTTCATAAGGACGCGCTAGACTCGAGTTTCGCACTTATTAGAGCTCATAAGTGGTGCATATCCTTGTCCGAGACGGAATTTCAACTCCGACCCTCGTGTATGTGACGATGGCATATTAACCATGACGCCAGTGAGCTTAGACTATGCATGACTGATCAATCATATCTAAACGCTCAACCACAACCTTGTGTGAACAGTGTTCATATTGCCCAATCGTTTTCACTGCAAACACAGTAACTGTCCTGTTAACTGCAATCGATAGCCCCGCGGTCAGGAACCTCTTAGTTAGGTTGAGGTCACGGACCAACTAGGCAATATACAGTCTGAACTGAGTTTCAGGGAATATTTTTTATGAAACATTGTTTTTTTTTTCAATAATGAAGGTACCTCTGAAAAAAGACGGATGCGTTGAGCTAGTACTAATGGATGGACAGGAGAGTAATTCACATCTACAAAGAGGTAAGCATTGCGGAAGGACAACCGTTACCTATAGCACTGTGGGGGAAGTGTGTTAGGTAAACCTCGGTGTGGATGATATTCCTTTTCCGGTGAGGTGAACGGCAAGGTCACAGTACAGCCAACAGTCAGTCCAGAAGTGTAAGCTTGTAGTAGGGCAGAAATTCGTGAAGAGTGTAACTCCTACAAGGCCTGATTTAGTTTGAGATTGGCCGACGCCTGTAATAGTAGGGGGAACGGCACACTCACAAATTCTAACGCATGCTGAAGGAGCGGATTTATCCAGTTGAAACTGGGGACATAAACTGTCAGGAGATTGAACTGAAGCAGCATTCCCATTGAAGAGCTTGCAGACAGCTGAAACTCGAAAACAGGCGGCCGTAGGCACAACGGAGTTTGAGAAACGATGGATAAAAAGACAAGCAGTCAACTGCCGTGTACATTTATTTCATAAGAGACTAGTGATTGAAGCAATTTACTTGAATATGCGTCGGGTTTGATCAACCAAAGTGATTAAACCGAGGTTGCAGGAATGAGTAGCAAGGTGTTCAACGGTAACTGAGATGATTACAGCTCAATGATAATGATAAATGTAGGCAGTCAATTTTCTACAAACATGATAAGCGTTGTGAACATGAGGTTTTGTTTTGCTCGGACCCAAAGTATCACAAACGAGAGTTTGCAAGGATTGGTACAAGTAGTGCACCAATAGGTCGCGTTTACTGAACTTTTACAAAAGTTGAGAAACAATATATTGTCAATCAGAGAAAGTATTGAACAGATCATGCATTGTAGTCAGGTCAAATCATTAAAAAAAATTTATGCGCACCCAAAAGCGATAGTAGGTAACTACTGATTCTCTATGGGGTGAGTTTGTGTGCTCTTTATGAAAAAAGACTATCCAGAAAATGTCTCACAAGTCCACAGAAATTTACTCCCACTCCAGCTACTTAACTCACTCAGGGAGAAAAATGCGTCGGATAGACAGTATAACAAACAAGGTGGAGTGGAAATTTCACTTCAACCTCAATTTCCGCACACGGGAATTGGATACGACTGTGTTCCCATCCAGACGAGCTCAGATATCCAATAAGACCTATGGTGTGTGTCCGATTCTGCCACGTTTTAGACGATGACAGGTTGCCACACAACATACTAGGTTACATGTGGAGTATTGGAAACTGTCAGACTAAAGGAGTAACAGCCGACCAGTCCGATGTTTTAGCTTGTGCCCGAATTGCAGTCAACTCCTCGACCTTGCGACCCATACGACCACAAATTGACTGTGCGAGCATTTACAAGGTCTAACAGAGGGCGAGTTGTTTATCCGTTTTTCACAAACAGATTGTATGCCAGCCTGCGAAGATCAGAGACAAACCAAACATCATCACGCAAACAAAGAGCACGAAAGTTAGTCAAGACAATGCAACAGACAACTATTCAAAAGGAGTAGAACAATACGCTGGATCTAAGAATAAAAACTCAGTGGGCGTTCAATTAAAAATAAATGATTCCGAAAACAGAAGGATATAGATAAAGTTGCATGATAGTTATCTGATTGGAAAAATACCTGGTTGTCGAGAAATTGAATCCAAACTTGTGTGAATAGGTGACGTAGGTAGGAGAGACGAATATGTCTGGCTAGTTCTGTCTTGGCTACAATACAAAAAGTAGAGAATTATCACACCGGAAAGATATAACACCAGTGCAAAAAAAATGAATCCAATGAAGTGAGCAACTGCTTATAGGAGAGATTAAAAAAATGATATATGATACACGAAAAACAAGTTGTGGACAAAAATTCGATAGCGTTCGAAGTAGCTCGGTGACTACGACGCGAACTATCAGTCAGATAGCTGTCGATTCGAAAGATGGTCATCCTAATTGTTTACGTAGTCTAGATTTAGCCTAAATGACGATATCGAGCCGTTTCCATGTGACCTACAATGTCATGTAGGAGGATAGATTGTCTGAAAGCAACCATGAAGGACAGCACGAAAAGCCACGGTTTAATATGAAAACGAGTTCAACCTGTAAACTACGTTAACTGCTTTTCGGTTACTGTTTGGACTGAGCTCAAACAATTTATTCTCGACCGAGAGCTCTCATCTTGCAATGTTTGGGTTAACGGGCAAACCATTTTCTGTTGAAGCTTGCGGATGTACGTCTGATCAATCGGCGAACACAATAAGATACGAACTCGAGGGAGAACAATAGTCACTGGTTACTGGTTCGATTCCCAGGCTAGTTCAATGATTCACGCAGCCTACCAGTTTCAGACCTTTCACAGGCAGTCGCGTAATGTCACATAGGAAAAAACGTGTAAAACCTGGTGACTTTATACTCCTCAGTATGAATACTAGCACTATCAGGACTAACAGCTGATCTTGACAGAGGGGTAAAACAGTGAGGAATTTGAGCGGAGCAGCTAGAGGTATGAAAGACAGCGGGATCAAACACCAGATAAAGGACAAGATCACAAGGCAAAACCTTTATGTTGCATCAAACAAAACAGAGGATGCCCACAAAACCCCTTCAAACTCTGGACGACTGTAGACACAAGAACACAAGAGAGGAGGAATTTTGGCATGAAAAAAGCGCATGCTAAACGTTTTCTCCATGATTTGTTGATAATAATTTAAAGCGGACGCAGAGAGTCGGAAGAGTCTCGAGGTGGTTAGACCACGAAATAAGTCACCATGACCTACAAAATCCCTCATCACTCCGCTGAGTAACGTCGGAAGTACAGTTTATTACGCAAGGGATGGCGTGAACATCCACATAGCTGGTTGGAAAAATTCTCGAACAGGGCACAAACAACGGCGTGTGTACATTCGCAGAATTGTCAATATTTTCTTATCTATTTTAAAAAATCTTAAGTTTCACTTGCTTATTACTCTGTCGCTTCAAGTCAAGATTAACGACAGTTTCAGTCTGACTACGGTTCGAAGACAAAGTGTAAATTCATTGTCGCATTGCTGAAATTCAGTGGTGAATCTACTGGGTTCAAGATACAGTCTAAGCCACGAATAACAGAGACAGACAAGTACCACATAGGACAGCATGCACGCGTTGAACTAAGTCCAAATGTTCGGATGGAATTCATATCATGTGTGATAATAGAAAATGAAGTGTGATGTAAAAACCACAGCGGTAAAATGAGAAAAAATTCAGGAGACCTGGATCATCGAGATGAAAACTCACGTTTGATTGGTTGCCCGAGAATTTCGCATGGTTTCCGAGTCGGGCAAAGGAGTAAATCCATTACGGACAAGGCGTTCTCGTAGAATACAACAGACTATAAGGAAGTAAAAAAGATTAGGACTGATAGACGAGGGTTGTAACGAAACCGTTTTAGACGACGGATGTACAAACAAAATTCTCTCAACCGCTTTCTGAAGTTTTCCGGCCAAGTCTAATTCATCACACAGGTTTTTGAGTGGCAGCATTTAGGGTAAATGTTGTTGTAACTAGGAAATCTGTAACGGGTGCGTTAGAAAAATCGTCTAAAGATCAAGCCTAAAATCCGAGTGAGGTGTCCAACGTCTTAACAGGACAAATAGAATAGAAAAACACTATCTACTGAGTGCACAAGTAATTCTTCTGACTGACGATGACTAACTGGTCTCTGAACAGTATCCACCGCATACTGTTGATGTAAGCTGAATCGGGAACACGCCAGGATCAAGATTCGAAATGTTAATATCACATGCCAAAAAGGACAGTTCGATCATTGGAGCGTTGCCTTATCCACTGTTGCGGTAGCAACCAATGAACGAATTCAGCTATATACAACGGCAACGGTAATATTCACGACCATTAGTTGATAGAATATTAGTCGCTTACCAAAATGTTTGAGTGCCCATATGTTCAAAGTGTCGTACAATGAACAGGACACTGGTAGTCAGATAGAAATGCAGTCTAACACTGACATGATCGGCAGACGTAAGCATATTTTATATCCCACCAAAACTGACACACAAAATCGTACACAGAAGACAGCAAAACGTTCAATCTCCATAGAAAAACGTACTGATACAAGAAGGACCGTGCATCATCACACTGCCTAAACCAAAATGAATGCAGAAAGGTACAATACGAACAGAGTCACGTGCAACTCAAGAACAAACATCAGTACCGGTCACCTACAGTGTTCATTTTTTAGGAGCATTCGGGAAGCAAACCAGTCTAGCTGAGAAAATGCAAGACCGCGATAGGAAACGTACAAGCCTCTGAAAAAAACAGCTTGTTCAGTGATTAGCGATGAATTTATAGGACTGAAACATTAGATCTCCTTAATAAGTCAAAATAGTTAAATCGGATGAAATGGGCTGTGAAATGATTCAGTAGATTTTTCATACTCATCGGTCAAAAGTAATACCTCCCGGTGGAATTAAACAAAAACGCGGTTTCTTCAGGACAAATTAAACTACTGAACAAGCCTTCAGGATTAGAACTATGGTTGAGCATCAACATACGTTCGGCTTTTCGACTATGTCATCGACCTAGTCAACCCTTCACTCGACCGATTTCCGTTAAATATCTGGAAATAACTTAGTGTGATATGATATGGTTACTTCATGTTGTCGATGTTTTCACCAAAACCCGAGGACTCGTTTCAAGTTCGTCACTTAAATTCATACTCTATTCCAAATCACCGGGTTGGTCGATTCATCAAAATCTACATGCTTCCTCAACGGATGTGACGATTATCACCCGTTTTCCTTGGTTTGATGTCGAAGGAACCAGTACTTTTTGAATGATCCCTAAGAAGTCTACTCTGTTGCAGTGATGTTCCCCATAAAAACTTCGTTGATTTCTACCATTTTTCATCAGTTCACAATATGTGAAAAGTTTGCAGCAAAAATCTCATCTGGTACAGCCCAGTACCGTAATCGGATTTTCTGCAGAAACACAATCTTGTCTGCATGCGTGAAGCGAACTATTGACTCGACACTTCTAAAAATGGTCACAGACTCTTTCACCAAGGACTTCTGGACTTCTGACATAACTATCTCCGCATATACGCTAGAGGTTACATATGCAATGAGATGCACACAGCCTAGTTATTCACTTGTTCGCAGGCCAGTAAGCAGGGATCGGAGTGACACGATCAAACAGAGTTGGAGACGGTGACTCTTTTAAACGTATATTGCATTGTATGAGTGTTTTCGAACGACAATCCTGTAAGAATTTTCTTTCTGTTCATTACACTGATTGGTACTGTAACGCAGACTGAACCATAATGTCTGACAAAGTTGTATGGGTAAAACTCATGCAACACGGTTTAATACACTACCGATTACAATGACTAACACTTTCTGATAGAACAGTGAAAAATCCGTTTACCGTGTTCAAAAATTCCGGGAATGGAGGTCAACTGGCCAAACTTATAATAATTATAGTGTTTATTTTACGAATCACTTCAATATCTACTTACTGTACTTTCAGTATTCTAATAGAAGACGTCCAGCGGGATGAATCAACACGAGCTTACCATTTGCTTTCAACTGCTCTGGGCAACATATTTTAGAAAGGGACTACTAACGAAACACGCCACTGTAAAGACACTGGACTGTGGTGTAGCCAGCGAACAAAAACGGAACAGGGATCAGGACAGATTATGGTGTCGGTGAACAGTGAGTACGAATCCAGTTAAATAGTGGATAGGTCTCAGGGGAGAAGTTGTAACACTAGTTTGCTAGCAAAGCATGAAGGATCGGTCGTAAATTGTAATGTCTACCATTCTTCACCACTTGACATAGTACAACCCACAGGATGTTTGTGATGCTGTTGAATTTGGTTTCCACTATCCAACCATACGACGTGGATCACTTATTTCCCACCGTACCGCTGTTTGAGGAAAAAGCAGAGCAATGAAGCGACCAACTCTCAAGATGCGCACCACATGCAGCAGAACTGTAGTGGCATGAATGACCCTCTTTGGAATTAAACCAATGCTCTTCAGTCATCCAAACTAGCACGTTAAAATCAACACAATAACAGCGAAGTATACGTAATCAACCTGCCAAATCTGTCGTGTGTGTCCCCAGATCAACCACTCCTTTGACGTCATATTTAACGGTTTAATGTGGTTCAATGTGGATAACTTAACACCTCAAATTTGGAAACAAAAAGTAGACCATAAAAGCAATCATAGTTAATCGATCACCACCTGACAATTTTGGTGAGTTAAACTTCATCAGCAACGTTAGCGTTGATGCCACCCACACATTAAACTGTTTACTGTTTAGCAAATTCCCCGGTGACAAGCACTGCCATAATAAACACACAAGACTTGTTAAGCAACTCACAACAATGCAAGCAACCAATCACACACAGTCCCAGATAGCCCGTAGTTCAACACGAATAGTATACAGTCTCCAAGACTGTTTGATATAGCATACGAATAATAAGCTCGGAGAAGTTTTCATGTGAACTCAAATCGCGTTTATCCCTTCGACCGGTTCGTGTGTTCATATAGTCTTAAATGAATTCAACACATGTACGATTACTGATGAGTGGTCAGGGATTTTGTCTATTTTCAAGTTGACCACCACTCACATTTGATCGCAGCCTTCGCATTCAAATATACTTTCAAGCCAGCCTCTTCCGAAAAGAAGCACTAGACTCGAGTTTCGCTCTCATTAGAGCTCATCAGTAGTGCATATCCTTGCCACGGCCNGACAGTAATTGTGTCTCCTCTCGAGACGATCGGACAACGTGATCATTGCTCACAAGCGAGAGTGGTTGAGCGTTCAGATTTGATAATTCGGTCGTGCCTAATGTGAGGTCAATGGCGCAGTAGTTAACACGGTTGCCTCATGATTGGAATGGCCGGAGTTCAAATCCCGGCCGTGGCAAGGATATGCACTACTGATGAGCTCTAATGAGAGCGAAACTTGTACGATTTTATGATAGGGTCACAGATCACATACTGATACTGGCGTATCACTATAGTTATTAATGTTTTCAACTTCTGTCAATTTCTTATCACATTTCGATTACGCTTCAAGTATCACTTTAAATCAACTGATTTTCCACTCCCTAAAAATAATCCACTCACGATTACAAGCCCCTAATTTCCAGTAGATCAAAGCAAATTCGTTGTGTAAAAATGTGAACATAAAGGTACTGCCTGTGGATTGCTCACAAAGGCGACAGATTTACTGGAATGGTTAGGCAGTAGAGTAGAATCAGGAAACAACATGACATTCACACAGAAATCGATGAGTTAACTTGAAGTTTCACCATCAGATACAGCATTCTCTAGCAAACGCATGGACGTACATCTTCAGACTTCAACCAGTAAAGCATCTCTGTCATAACCAGTTGTTTTGGTGTGGAGCTACTGACATTATGGGCACTAACTCCTCTGTAGCTAGCGTACCATGTCGGATCACCATTTTAGATACAACAGAGGTGATTACTGCTGACTGGAACACAGACAGGAACATAATCATAGGTAATCAATCTCATAAAACAGGTTTTCCCTCTGACACTCGTAAACATCTCTCCGACAATAAAGAAGAGAACTCAATCGGATGAACAGGCTGACAGTAAAACAGACATTCGGTGTTAGGAATTGATCAGAAAAGACTTTAGAGTATGACAGGCTGTGGACGCACAGCACCATGTGGAAATTCTTGAATATATGATGAACAGCAGTGATGCCACAGAAGACAAAAAACACCCTTGTCAATTTTGTGTTCTACGTGAGACTGAACGTTTCTATTCACACCAAGCATAGCTTGTATTTTGTGTCAAATCGCGTGAGATAATGAGCACTGTTGGAACAGAAATGAAGTGAGGAGTGAGAAATGTCAGAAACCAGATTTACGAGAGTGTGTTGTAGTGCACACCGTAGTAGCGAAAAGGTGACTGTAAAAAAGAGAACGTTCAACCTCCAAATATATTTTTTTGCTTTGATAGTTTTATAACGAAAGTTTTCTTACAATGAAAATGAACCATCTCCACACACATTTGTACTCACTATCATCTGCGACAGGAGTGATCGAGCTTATCTCACGTTGTGCGAGAATTGCGCGCAGCAAACATGGTCAGGTAGTCAAGGAAACTGAACGGGAAAACTCGAGGAAAACGCGTTCGTCTGGAAGCAGTCAACAAGATAAGAAGTGTAGTTCTTTGTTATCCGACTTTTTCTCTGGCCAACATCAGGCAAAAGATCTTTGTGTCAGCTGTGCCTAGTGCACTCAGAAGCACACCCTCGAGGCGTGTGAGGCCTTCCTAGCCATAAGTGTGCCCATAAGATCGGACAACCTACAACAACTTGAATGCTGTTTTGTTTGTCCGAAGTTGTACCATCGAGCCTCATACTACAGGGTTAAATCGCGTTGTGGCGTCGATGGCTGTGGTAGGCGTCATCACAGACTACTGAATCTCACGCACATACAGCTTATGGCTGACGAAGGTAGTAAACACCGAGGTACCTGCACTGTGGTCAGTACACTTGGAGGGCATAATCCAAACAGGGCCAACTACTCTACCTGGTTTCAATGTACTGGCTAGTCCCGATCAAGAGAACGAAAATACCGTCAGCGCCTCCACACTGGCATCTAACAATACACATGACAGACGAGCGGAGTATACCTATTCAGAATGTGCTATGATATGTAAATCAAACGCTGGTTTGTCGACGCATGTTGGTCGCAGAGATGGTGCAGAACAGAAAGTAGATGCTCAACCTCCTCCAAATTTTAATTATGCCGACTGTGACCACAGCTTTCCGATCCAAAGATGCCTCAGTTAACACAGGAGACATGTGCACCCCGTCGAACCCAAACGCGAAAAGCTCAGTCGGATATTACAACCTCTTCCTGCTAACTGAAGGTGCTCCAATCCATCTTTGCAATCCATCTTTGTTCCGACAGTGAACAACTCTTATTCTCTCAGCGAACTGAGGCCTATCGTCGTATCTTCAACGTTGGTTCCACAAGATACTGGCTGATCGTTGGAAGTCGTGCTTGCAGCTGTCGGCTGCGGAACTGATGCACCACGTTTTCAGCCTGGATGCAGCCCTTATTGACGTGCTCGAAACGTTTCATTCTACCTTGCAGGACTTGATTATCAGATCGGCTCAAGCTTACGGTGCTCCTTCACCTCTAACCTACCGCATTGCTGATTCTTATCAGAACGCTTTCAGCATGCTCCGTCTGACTCGACACATGGATCAGCATCAACGCATGCATTTTTAGACCTCAACTCAGACACCAATCAAGTAAGAGAGGACCTACTCCGACGTATCGGTGTCTCAGGCACTCAGTCTACTTTGCCAATCACAACTGTGAGTGGGTTAACCACCCACCCATGTAAGAACGTCAACCTGAGAACTGCTTCTTCGGATGGGCAGGAGACGGCCAACATAAGCAATCTCTATTCAGTGACAGAAACACCTATACGAATTGTCCTGTTGATAAAATGGGAAGCCCGAAGATGGCGGCACCGAAGGCACCTCCCGTTCCATGAGATTCGGGATGCAGAAGCGACTGCTTTCATCGGCTGTGGTGTGTCTAAGGCTCATTGAGTCACACATCAAAACTTGGGAAGCGTGCACAACCTTAAGCATTCAACTCGTTACTTGGTTGGGTTTTTGGCGGGCCTCTCCAAAGAAAGATGCGCGAGGTGGCATCGATTAACTGCCTCTGATCCAGTAAGCGCGTTGCAATTCGAACAAGTACCATAAACACTTCAACATCCCCCCATCACTGGCAACAAGTGATGCCAGAAGTCAATCAGCCAGCAGATGGTGCTTCTCGTGAAGTAGGCAGTCATGGAGGTACAGAAGCCTGGTTGTCAGGCTCTTCGTTTCTAATGCAACAGGCCATAGCGTGCCAATCCGCCTGCAAAAGTCAATGCTTGCAAACAAATTCTCAAGCAAGATAGAAACATCAGTCAAACAAAAAACTAGAAGGGCGGTAACCTGGACTAGTTGACATTGAACGAGGAGGCATAAAAATAACTGATGTCTAGGGCTATCTCCGTCAATACAGTATAATACAACAAACCAGAATTTAGTAAGACGTGTACGCCACATAGTGGTAACAGAGAGTAATGACGCCAGTTGCACTAAACAGATGGTCTAGATTCGGACTACCAACGATAAGGACAGTCGACACGTACATCACTTGCATATGTTAGACTCACACAAAAGTACGGGTCTCAAACACCAAGAAAGCAGTCACAAACAAGAAGCTCACGAAAATTCGGGTTGAAATTAAGGCATAATAGTGAGAAAAAGAATCAACCATTTCCACATCTATAACGCCACTAGAAGGTTGGCTCAAAAGCTAACTTACAGTTTAACAGACGATATTGTTCGGAAAGCTATCAAGATGCTGAACACTAGCAGGCAGCTGAAAAAGAGAACGAACCACGACTGGCGACGAAAATCGAATAGCTTGGACGGTCCGTGTCCAGATGCATTTTTCAAATGCACAGGGTGTTCTGGCGAAGAGCGGAATATGCACATACATCTTACCATTCATAAAATAGACGTTGGATATGAATTACCACTCAGTATGATTAAGAGAGACTAGCCATCTACACTGAGAGACCGATCACATCACTTGTTCAACTCACCTTCGTTTTTTGATTCCGCTTGGCAGTTTTCAGTCGCGTATGTAAATGTCGTAGAATAAAATAGGTGCCATCCAAATACGCTGCTAGACTGATGAGTTCATTTAGATCGGTTTGTTCAACGAGGCTGTCTTCACGTAAACAACGACAAATGAAAGGCTTCAAGAGGAAAAAAATAGAATGAAAATCGAATGTAGGTAGAAACACTGAAGACAAATAAAGTGCTGGATGGATAATCAACTAACTAGTGTGGAAAAATGCAGGTAATTATCAGGAGCATGTAATCTACACAGTCTGTTGTTGGAACCATTAGACGAGGTAGAGGTTAACCGAGCTTAGGGGAGTTAGTTGACTGAGTTATCTGTGAAATGGAAACAATTGATGAAAGCGGTCACCAACACAGCGCAAATCTGGTATAAAATTCAACTGTCTGGTTACATACTGATGCCGGCTGTGTAGATTTGCACAAAGGGTTCTTGCGAATGAAATATCAAACTACTTTAATATGCTAACATCAAAGTGAGGATGATCGACAGAAAAGTTACCGACATACTACTATAGATGAGGGGGGAATGTGACCAGCTACGACCGGTAGATACTACAGTTTGTCGGTTCAAAGATCAGTCCTGACGAGTCCAAAAAAGTGAGTAAATAGACACAGTGGCGTTGGTCTATATGTGTACACCGAAAGTCACCTTTTGTTCCAAGAGAAGTAGACAGGTTTGGAAAAAACTAGCTGCCATTTCAGGGCTCCAAAAACGCCGCTAAAACACTTAGTCAAACAGTTCACACAGCAACAAAAATCCTCAAAGAGTTCCAAATGTTTACCGCAACAGTCTGGACACAGGATCCGAATTTCGTGGAAAGTGATATAAGGTCGTCAGTATAGAAAAACAGAAAACACTTGATAGGTTGAAAACTACTGGGTTATTCACGCCTAAACAATACGAACATACATGAAAGACGAAACCTGGACCTGAAATCTTACACTTGATAGCTGGTATTAGTATCACTGGGGTGAAATTGAAATGCTTAATGAGTGACCAGGCAACAGGCACTTTTATGGGATCTGTAAGTTGTCACAGACCCGTATGTCGTTGCCAGAATAATTTACGTCGCAACATGTATCACATGGGCGACGTTGTAAGAACGTTCACAAACAAACCACATTTGAAGAAATCGCTAAAATGTTATCAGTGGAGGCGGTGATGAGGGAGGATTACTGTGAGCACTCGTGCTGGCGACTTACGTAGGCGATCATTTCACATACAATGCTTGAATAAGCTTCGCTGACACCAGAGCAATGACAACTCAGTCATCCGAAGTAGTAATCCTAGAATGAACAAAAGAGCGTCTTTTCGAAAGAGGTTGGCTGGAAAGTCTATCTGAATGTGAGGCTGCGATCAAATGTGAGTGATGGTCAACTTGAAAAAGAGCGTCCCGTTGCTTAGAGTGTTCTCACAAGATGATTCTGACGTAGACAAGTTCAGCGGGCCATGCCAACTTATTGTGAGCATTTACAGAAAATTAACTCATTCGTCCTCCATTCTAAGTGAGCTTTATGAGGAGTGTTAGATTTTCCGTTTTCAATCCAACTATGTAATGACCTTCAAGAGGAAGCAGTCGGACGCTGTGGGTCGCCTCTTTCCAAAACCGAACACCGGGGTTTCAGAATGGAAACAAAGGATGTGTAACCGCAGATGGAACCTTAAACCAAGACGATCGCATTTGATAGGCCTGTTGTACATGAATACTGTCCAGCCAACTGCAGCGAGGGATGACCACAGGGCTCCGTATCCGGGACCCAAAATTACGTGGATTTGTAGAACCAAAAAGCAGTAACCACACCCCAAAATACACATGATCAGGGTTGAGCATAAATGAACAATTTGTACTAGGATATACCCAGTAGCTTGCCAATGAACATCACTAAGCAGAAGTGACCATGGTACGGAGATTGGGTCGATCTGGTCATTAAATAACAATAGATCTGAAGGTGACCAGAAACAATACAGCCTCTTCGCTCAAGTGATTCGATATGCATGGGGTTTACGCATAGATTTGTGAAAGTACGTGCCTGGAAAGAGAAAGTGCAGACAACCGAGTGCACTAATGGGTTGCAACAGTGAATCCATGTAGCTTTTGGCCAGAGCTGTAGGGCCAGACCACTCAGTTAAGCCTCTGTAAGAGCAACGCGGTGATGTTTGAGCAACATGAGTATAAAATAAGAGTGCCTGAGAAACGATAAATTTTTAACCCAAATTCACAAGAAAACAAGGCTGGGGTGGAATATGGGACATTGGAATTGATCCAAACGCGTGTGAAAGAGGATTATGTGGACTGGCGGATCAACCTTCTTTCTGCAACGTTATGATGGAAAGCTCCGACTCTGGACAGCAAGGGGCGAGGCGCACGTGAATGAGAAAATTCATCTGAAAACATTCATCAAGTGTCACCAGGGGGGACTATTGCAATGCTTTGGAAATACACCCGCTGCACTGGATCACTAAGATGAACCATGGACGCCTATAGGACGATAGTGTCAAACCTCATCGAGAAAGAATGAAAAATTGAGAGAGAAACATGGAATTCGTCCCTTCCCATATCCGGTGCGATTGTCACATCCAACAATCTCATCGAAAATATTTGGAACTGGTTAAAATAAAACTAGAGTACAGCCTTCTAAACAGCCTGAAACAAAATTCCTATAAATCACGCTAACAGAACAAAGGACACATTTGCGAGATATCAAAAGCAGTCAATGGCTACACACGTCACTGAAACCGCTGCCACAGCTTCCGCATTGAGGTTGATGAACACTGTTTTTTTAAGGGTGGAATTGTTGTCTTTGTGTGAAATAGGGGAGCTTATGCCAAGCAATAAGCTCGTATGCTTCATTGTTTCTCTACAGGCAATGTGAAAACCATAATGGACTGTGTAACTGATGTGCCTAGCGCCTAGGCTGTGCGTACAGTGCGGTTATGATACTGGGTTGCTTCGGTCACTTTATTTGCTGCAGAACTCAGTTAACATCATTGGTCATTTGACATTACAGGGCGGCGCTAGTGCATCAGCTCGTGATAGTGTTGGACATTTCCCTATGAGGGTGGCGGAGGCATGTGGACTACGTTCTCTCCGTTTCATCGCAGTTCTTCCAGCAAGTTAGCGTGTGTCAAACACATTAGGCGGGTGAGCAACACACTGATCCGTCAGCGGTTATTGTGGAAATCAATTTAATGAACGGCAGCCAATATTATAAATATGAACTTCATACTGGAGTGTCTTCTACACTGTGCACTGACCAATACGATCACCGATGGATTGAGAAAACCTATAGGCAAACAGGTGACGACGTGTCACGGACTATGAAGAACGTGGTTACATGAAAAACGGCAGCCAAAACTACAGTACACATGTATGCAACTCACAACTGATAATGCACGCACTACAAAATACCTATCTCATTTCAATGCAGAAAAGAGTTGAAATGTTCCCCCTAGTTAAGGGGGTAGGTTTCAACTGCCCGGGTAGAATCCTTGGACTGCTGGATAAAGATGGTATCCAAAATGGCATCATGTTGCGGTCGATGACGTATTTGCATTCCCACCGCTTTTAGCCCTTTTTCTCAGACTTCCTCTTATCAATTTTTGGCGATTTTTTTAGCATACTTATTCCAGGATATTCCACTTCAGTGCTGAGGTGAGCGGTGATCCGAGTCACAGTGCCTTCTGGTCAGGCTCAAGGTCATTGTGAATAAATGAATGAATAAGCCAACTTGACGTTTACTATTGCACAACATCAGCTACGAAGTGCCGGAATGAATAGAGCTATAAGGAAGCAGCGTAGGCTGTAGTCCACAATCCGAAGTGCTGCGAGACGATAACGGATCGAAGAAAGTACGATTTTTTTTCTTCCAAATCAATAAGTTGCAAATATGACACACATTATGACTCAGAGAGTATTCCTGAAGTAGGCCAACATAATACGGTAATCGAAGCAGAGTTGAACAAGGCAACCTCTCACTTTCTGAAAAGATAAAGGACTCCTACAAAGCGGAATAGTTTGTGGGTGGTGAATTAATAAAAGAGGGAGAGAAGCCAGCATCCCATAGATAGACAGGATTCGAACCAAGGGGTCATGGTAAGGAATAATACTGGGCTCAAAGATAAAGATTACCGGTGGCGTCTGGCTCACACTGCAGCTAGAAAATCGTCCATAATAATCGTGTGATTCCATATGGTTCAACAACTGTTCAGATAAAGAGCAGGCCTTGATGGTTTTTAGTTCAATGAGCAACATGCGAACGTCCTATTCGGTAGAAAGCTATTCGGGATGTCTATTAACGATAACACCCAGGCTGCACTCAAACTAAACGGATACATGGCCTTCAATTAAAGTCCCCTCAAGTAAAACAATCAAGATATATTTGCACGGTGGTGGAGAAGTGGACGTTAAGCAATCAAAATCCTTGAGTATCGATTACAACACTCCTGAGGAAGGCCACCCGAGGTGATTGAAACGTAGAGTATTACAACTTGCTCGTAACGTTGTATTATTCCCAATCTGTTTCTTAATAACATGTTAAACACGACGCCCAGACTGTTCAACTTCATTCGTACTAAATTTGGTGCAGATATTTTACAGCTTTTTATTTCATTGTTGTGGGAAAGTCAAACGCCAAAGTGAACCACTGACAGACTGCTGTCTTTAAGAATGAATCAAACAATATTACACTCTGGCCGAACCTCCAACAGATGAAGCGCTGAATATGTTCACCAGAGAGATCAAAATGAGACAATACAAAGCAGTTTCGTACACTCAAGAAGTGCTGGCTCCAAGACAAAAAATTCTCGCAGATAAGCGGTATCCAACGAGGAACGGATGAAGACATTGTGTATAAGAGACCGACAACCTGATCCCCAAACCGCTAAGTGTGGCATCCGTGAAGCCACCGCTCTTGAGCGTTCTTCAACACAGTTACAAACGATACCAGGAGATTATATGTGCAATCGGTAAAGACACACCATAGCTTCAAAATGAAAACGGCACCGACTTTAAAAATATTACGGTCCCAGGCGCAAACCCAACCCAAATCTGGTAGGACAACTGAGAAGTTCGCGAGCATATTCCACATAAATGAAACATACTACTGTGATGAATAAGCAGAAAACGCACGTGTCTGAAAATGTATATCGGACTGCAGTCTACTGCTATATATTCAGGACCCTGAGACAAACTGGGTGCGTTCCGAATAACATTCTCAGGCCTACAGATAAAACCTATTTGGCTCCAACTGTGAACAGAAATAGGCACACATCCACGACAGCCACAAGACCATTCAGAATCACACATTTAATTTAATTAACAAGTTGACTGCTTTCCAGTCAGCCCAATTGAAAAACGGCCCACATGAAAGCGTGATCGGAGTTCCAGTCCCGGTCATGGAAAGGATAAGCACCATTGACGAACTCTAACAAGAGCGAAAGTCGACTCTAATGTTTCTTTTCGAAAGACGCTGGCTGAAAATTCGATGGGAAAGCTGCGATGAACTGTGAGTGATGTTCAACTTACATCAATCAAGATCTCCACTACTTACCAGTATGAAGGATTCTGATAAGTCACTGTAACCAACAGCCATCGGATGAATCGCGATAAAAGCGACCCATGAGTTGTCTTGAATTGATCGACCAGTTATAAAGCTGTTACGGAGGTAGCCATGCTATTTGAACACTCAGAGGCCTGTTGATATTAGTTCTTTAGCTGCTAAATACACTAGATATCTGAAACGAGAGATTGTTGGGAACCTTACCGGAATGTATTCCACTATGGCCATAACAATGTAGTATGAGGAGTGCAACTGTGGTAGATTTGAGCATCGACCGTCCCGGATCACTTCCCTTATAGCAGTGATCAATAGCCGCTCAGAAGAAGCGTCTAACTGGTTAATCGATAAAACATACGGTGGGAAGCCGATATTACGAAGTGCATGAACGGATTCACGACTGTCCTTACAACGACGCTCAACTGTAAGACTTGACATCACAGCGGATGGAAGAAAAAGAGGCAACCGTAAGAACGAACACAAAGTATGAAACACAAGTTCTCACAACAGGAGCAGTGGTAGTAGTTTTGAAAGAAGCCCTCAAATTGCGTCTGCCATAGGTAAGAACTTGGGGATAGTTCAACGACGCCGACTACGAATAGCGTTGTTAAGTTGCGGCCTCAAATACCGCGATTCCTGTCGTCTGGACAAATTCACAGTATTCGACGTGAAACACGTGGCTCACTACGATACTTATTAACAGGTGCCTTTCTCATGTGAATTCCGAGAAATCTACCATCATATGTACGCAGATCGGTCAGTGCTGCACATAAGAATGGCAATTGTGGGAAAGTAAGAAATAAATAAGTTTTAAACAACTACACCCATCTGCTCTTCGAAAATCGTCTGACGCATCCAACACCCAATCCAAGTTACATCGACCGGAAACACTGGAAAATCTCAGCGGTACGATAGAAAAAGGATCCGATGAGAGCTTCGACTCACAGAGTACGAAGTCTGGGGTTTACCCTCAAGGTTGTAACGTTTCAGTTTTGTTCCATGCACTTTGAGGCTGTGTGCATGCATGGAACCGTGGTCCCTGAATGAACGTTAACGTGACGTGTGTAGCTAGTTCACATCCGGTGGGTGGGGATGGACACGGCTAAACACGGATTGTCGGTGTGCATTGCCTACAACCACAGGTGCACGGAACGGCAATTACACAATGCTCCATGACGTTCACCATCAAACCGATAAGCCACACCGAGGGGTTTTGTAGCTGCTTAGATACATCAATGATGAGTAATAAAAAATCACGAAAACTATTACTCTTGAGGTCATAGTCAATGAAAGGTGACAATCCGAAATGCAGTGTCCGCCCACAGTAACGAAATACAGGCAAATTACATATTAATTGTATTAACCCCAAGTTAAAAGCAGTGAGCGAAGAGCTGTTGGTCAGGCAGATAATTATTTTGGATTGTACCGTGTGGAGTTGCCGGTTTGACCACTGTTCAGACAAGCTCCACTAGATAAGTCCAAACGAGAAGACAATCGATTATGACGAAGGCCCGATTTAGGGTCCATCGTCATGAAATAACGACAGCCAACTTCGTTCGCTGTGAACTACCCAGTTAAAGCGCACAGTATCTTAGCAGTGACTGGTAAAACGCAAAAACGACAACTCACCTCCACTGAATCAAACGAAACACGTCCTTTGAGCTGACTGGCTGCATCCATCTATAAAGGCAGATAGGCAAAAAATGGACGCAAACAAGCGGACAGTTTTTAAATGGCAAGCTCGTCGTGCAAAGAGAAACAGTGTGCCATCTGTTATCGTTTATTCTTAGGATATAAACAAAGGGTACACAGATGGAAGACAAATCGAGAGAAAAAACCGGCATAGACGAATACCAATGGGGTTGTTAGGAAAAAAAAGGGGCAGGCGAGAACTCGTAGCTGATTGTGCGATTATCAGATGTGGCTCTTTCCACGTATGAGCATTACCAATAACAGGTAGTTACATGGTTGGAAAATTTACGCGGGTCCGTGGCCGGATAGAGAAAATTAAGCCACAACAGCAAACCGGCTAGATGGGCTGCCACAGACAACAGCTGTCCGAATAGTCCTAAACGCAGTTGAGCTCGCTTCATGGCACCAACGGGGTCCGGAAGACTCATGAAATTGCAAACCGAGTGAGCAACGATGGCTGCCATCAGGTTTCCTGAGACAAAAACAAAGTGAAGGTGTTAGTTCATGTTAGGTCGATAGACAAAGGCCCCAGGTGAAAAAATGCGTAAGATATGAGCCTGTGCATCATGAGTATTTCCGACTGGATTCACAACTCAGAATGGAATGAAGAGAACATACATGCATAAACAATTGGATGAAATGAACAACTCATCTAACAAAAACGGGGTGTAAAGAATGAACCAAAAATAAAACGTGTACTGGGAATTCGTGCAATGAAAACCTGGGCTGCGCCTGAAGGAACAATCAGGTGAACACAATTTCAGCAAGCAAAAATGATCGATGCAAGCATGACCACAAGTCAGCTGGCTTGCTAAATGGTTACAATTGGGTCGATTTCCCACCATTTTGTTCCGGCCTCCCTCCTTCGGCTCGACGGAGAAGCGTCATAAAAAGCCTCTTCAATAACATATGTACAAATTCAAGATTTGTAATACCCTCAAATAATATTACCGCCACCACCACAAACAACAAGCAACGCTCATCGAAATGTCACACTTCCTCTGCATTTTACTGTTTACATGTTTAGCATCTGATTGCAGCAAGGGGAAATTTTCTCAAGTATTCCGATGAAATCGGTTTGGAATGTGTAAAATGAAGCAACAAAGTGAGAAATGTATTCCAAAAGTATATCTGAGGCGTACAGTATCCGACACGCTCAAGTCCACTATCAGAGATTGAGAAGCTACGGACGATAAAAGTTATTGATGAGTAGTGGGGGATTTGGTTCATTTTAAATTTGACCATCACTCACATTTGATCGCAGCCTCCGCATTCAGACAGACTTTCCAGTTATGACATTTATCACAATCATAAGAAGGCACTGACAAAAGGAGCTCACTGACAGAGGGATAATAGCTATTTATAACTCCCGAGAGTGGCAAGTAGTCTGCAGGTGTATAATGAAGATTATTGGTCCGGTCCACGCCGAACAGACAAAATGAACATTGGTTGTGTGCGTGGAAAGCCACCAACGGATATGGGGACTTGAAGTAAGAGTCACAATGAACACTGATCAACTAGATCGTCAGTGAGAAAAGCATCCCGCGCAAATAAACGTTTATGCTCATGATCGTCCGACTTTTACAGTACACGTCTACTATCGTAATAAAAACAATTCTTTGTGCCGGCAGCGTTTGGGGACATAAAAAACTATAACTGAACAAGTGTTCGGTAATACTCTATATACTTTATATTGGACTCCTATACATATAGGGCTACAAAACACGGTCTGCAATTAACATGTCCAGATTTTCAGCCCACGCCAAGATAGTGTGGCGGTACATTTCTTACAAGCAAATTTGCTGTATTCCTAACGATGAACACATCCAAAATGGGATCTCTTTTTTCCACCTGGGATTTAAAGCATTTCCAAGCATTATCAGCTTCATCCAAGTTGCTGCAAATTCCTTTACTATTTATGTTGTTCTCATGTCTTTGCCTTTTTGCTTATTACACCAAACATACACGATGTTGCTGCAAGAATTCATTCAAAAACAGCGGTACATCCATATCTGAACCAGTTCAATCTTTTTCCAAACAAGTTGTAGTCTGTGATATAACTTCCCATAAAATGACTTGCGATTATTCTCACCCATTACGTAGACTACTTACTTGGTGTGTTTCATTCCCACAAATCAATCAGTCGTCGATTGTGCGAACATCTCGTACGGGGCACTAAATATCATCTACTCGTCTTATTGATATTTAAATAAACAGGAAGTTAGGAGAACGCTTACGTGCACAACATGAAGAACCTTGTTTCTCTCCATAAATTCTTCCATCTATGTGGTCTGCTAGATGAGTATACACAATTGGCTCGTGTGAGACCGCAATCAATCGAGAGTGGATCGAACCAAATCTCTTAAGCACCGTAGACAAAGCATGCAAAAAAAAATGGCACAGTGATCCGCCACAGACTGCCGCAGTAAACAGCGTATCGACTTAGGTTTCTTTTCATCAATTACCAACCTCTTATAAGCAAACGTTTTTGCTCCTCGGTTATTCCACGTCACTGTTGAGTTGGACGGCAGCCAGAGCCATGGCAAGAATCAAATGTACAGACAAACATGTCAAAGTTCCCATGACTGGCGAAGAATGCAAGCTTAAACCAAATAGCTACGTCTAGAGTACAGCGCCACAAGAAAAACAGCGAGAGGGAGCTCGGGTGGGCAAAGTTGTACCAACCTAAATAAATCGCCAACAAACGACAAGCAAAGAGGTTGATCGACATCACGATAGAGCAAGTAGTAACCAGCATTGTCATCATAACCGAAGAAGACTACGTCGCGGAACTTTTTAAAAGATTATCCGGTTCTAAATCGGAGAAAGCCTGGTGAGTAGTCACTGACAAGCTCGGGAAGATGCGATGAGAAATACTGGAAAGTGGGTGAACACATTGAATTAAGAGAAAAAGTCACTTAGGGGTTACAGAGAGCCATAAAAAAAGGAAGCAGTAATTGAACTAACAGGGTAAATAGCGTTGAAAACCATTCAGAAACTTTACAGGGAACTGACGGTAAGAATAAATGATTTCATTAGCAAAACGCGGCAGATCAGTGAGCAAAAACCCCGTAAAACAAGATGTCATCCGCTTAAACTACTGTGGCCGTGCGTTCATTACCAATCACCCTTTGCGAATTTCAGATCCGAAAGCCAGTGGATTATGCTTATGCGGACTAAAGTGTGAAGTGAACGGCAAATAATTCGTGTGGTTGTGATCTCTCACAGGAAGCTCATCTCGCAGTCTCGTGGACGTTACCGCTCGATCAAAGGCTTGTCATAAAATTCAAACAGCCACTCCATCTACAGATCGACAGATGTGAGCCCACGAAAAGAAGTGAATAATGAACCATCAATTTAGTTAAATCTTGGCACCCGCCATAGTTACTTGCTCTACTGCACAGTTCCACCTTCTCTAAGACAGGAAATGCACGCTGCAAGTCAAAAAGTGTCCACACGTGTTGGAATATGATGGCCAGAAAATATTGGAATTATGTACTCTATTCTACGCAACTATTTCGATTAGGTTGTCTGTGAATGACCACAATTTCGTAACGGTTACAACAACCAGCAGTCTTCCCAGTTACCCCTAAGGAGCAAAGAAGTGTGTTCAGGTCGGATAACAATCTCATCACCACCTCGGAGAAAGAAGATTCGAATCTCAGACTTCGGTATGCTATAGTGACTTGATCTTCAAATATATTTCGGTTTCCACATTATCTTCATTATCCACAGCTGAGTGAGTTTCACATATTAGTTAATCTATTCGACAAAGTGCTCAGCCCATCTGCCAAGCCACTGCGACAGGTTATCAATTTGTGAACCATCTTTTCCAGATGTAGATTTACTAACACTTCCTACGCTGGTTTAGCCAATTAATATTCAGGCAGACTTTTTGCAAGTTGGTGCAGCAGTCCATGGTGGAATTTGTTGTATTCGGATTAAGGGAACTCAGTCAACGTTGGTGTATAGGCTCACTCAAGATGTCGGGAATCCGATTCTGCCGTAACTGTAGTGCTCCTTTGGAACAGACTTTCTTAACAAGTGCACGAAGCCGACGATTGCTACCCAATGCTCGTTTGGATCACAACACTGCCTCGGCCCAGGTAGTTTTACCGGCGGTGCTGATAGATAAGTGTATATCGTACAGACCTGTCGCTCGGTTTCAAATGGCTCATTTTATAGTTGTGAGCAGACTGAACGTGCATGAGCAATAACATGGTCTCAACCAAGGTGAATAGTCCAAAACAAGCACATCTGTGATGAAGTGGCGCCATTTAGAGCCGAGATTGAGAGGCTGCATTGCGCAGGACAGTCTCCACGTTATGCAGGTCACATGTCTTACAAAAATTCGTGATTCGATATGTGGAGTTCATGAGATGCGCATTCCTGTGACACAAGATCGTCACTGCCAGTAAGTTGAGCTCGGATAAAGAACAGACCACCTAGTCGCCTCCAACTCGGAGTTGGATGACCAAGCTGTGCTTTTAGATTGCTAGCGAGCACAATAATATCCGAATGTTTGGTTTGTCCCAGACAATCAAAGTGGACATCGTGAATGTCGTTGGACAATTGTCTGTAAGGGCATACGCAGATTTGATAAATAAACAGCAAACCTAGACTAAAGTTCCAAGTCTAACGACACACAAGCGATGATTCACTGAGAGTGACTTCAGCAAGCTCTGGTCTGCTTTAGAGCACAGTTGGAGCTCTATTTATCTTTACTGTGAGACTCGGTCCCCTCGGCACCAAAGCATCTTTAACAGAACTACTCACCCGTAGATTATTATTGGGCGAATTAATGTGAATGGCAATGTTAGGATCGTCTTGGAGACGGCGCATGTACGGTCTCGGGTTAGAGAGTGCTCATCAGGGCAGCTTACTGACCTAATTGTCAGAGTGTGCATGAATATTTACCCGTTGTCCTGCCTTGAAAAGAACTAGAAACGGAAAAAGTAAAATCAAATGGACTGGTCTATCGGAAAAAAAGACAAGTCAGGAGAGTTACTGGTACATTGTATCGCAGAAGAGAAATAACCTGAGGAGTACCATCATAGGTCCCTGATACAATAGCCTGATTTGCCAGACAACATGCTACTAGGTTTCTTTGGAGCACTCACAAACACACAAATTGGCTCAAACTTCTGGCTGGCTTCTTTGCGACGGGCCAGGCCGGACGATGGGTAGAATGAATAAGACGCTGCTGTGTGCATGTAATCACCACCGCGTGCAGTCGACGTATTGTAAGTTGTACCAAGCCTCAGAGTAGTATGAATTTTTCGATCGCAAAGGGTAATGCGTTGATGGTCATGGCTAGCCGTTGCGCGACTAAAGCGCTCACAAGTTGGGGGGGTATCCCTTCTAACTCGGCATCGTTCTGTTGTATACTTAGGATGGTGCCACGGCAAGTAACCACAGCTACGCATACAACTATGTGAATCTAATTGCTTATCTCATGGTTAGTTTCTTCAAACCAATTTGACATAGTAACACTCCAGAGGATCTAAGCCATTCGGAACAATCCAGTACAGAAGCTCCATTCAATCGGCACTTACGAGGATTAGCTCGCACTACAGTTCTTCTGATCACCACCCTAACGTACTTTAGCCAGGCCACCAGTTGAATGAGCACGCCAGTGTGGATTTACAATTTCGCGTTGTCAACTTGTTTGCCGAATGTGTCCGTATGCTCCTGCATTTTGTTGGCACACTGCGTTCCAGTGCTTTCCTTCTCAACACAGTTTCTTCCCTAACACCTGAGAACGCTTCACCGAACCATCCGACAAACCGTAATTTTCGACCAAAACTCAGAGACGAAAGGAGATGTATCGGATCCCTTCACGTTCACGTACAAACCGATGAACCTACAAAGGGGTATTATATGGTATTTGTTTGAAACAGGCGTAAATGCAAGACAGCTTTTAGAAGTTAAGTAATTGATTTGTCAGTTTCTTGTGTTAGGTGACAAAACTGTGGTACTGAGACAGCAAGATATTTACCACCTCACTGTGGTCCAGCAGTCTGGAAGTCGGTAAACGTGGTGCATGCCACAGTTGGGTATTAGAATCCTTTTGACCTTTTGCGACAACAGGACATATTGCTGATCTCGAACATTAGAAGTGTCTCATATGGTGAAAAGTTATCAACTCTGTACACCTGTGGAAGCAAAACGTTGCACGATCAAGATCAACGTCTGCAAATGAAGGAGTGAACAACGCCACTACCGACTGATGATGAAGGGCACGTTGTCTTGGAAGGCAGTAAATACGGTATTCTCGTCTGAAGAAGACAGAGGTATCTTTATTCGAAAGAGACCAGGAATTACATCATGTTGCGAAAATTAAACAGAATTGTCCGTTGACATCTTAGCTCGATTAAGTTCAAAAGTACTAGCTGCTCCTGGAGTAGCGTTAATTCCACAAAAATATACTCATAGGAATTCAGCGCTTATTGGCGTACTCACTGAGAAGTTATGAACATCTCCTTAACAATCAGGGTAACATCAAGTTCCTCTCTCTGAATTCTCCTAGCAGTCCTCTTTCAACGATCAAGATATTCCCGAACGACTAAGGCAGAAAGGCACCACAGTTGAAAACGAAACCAATCATAAACCAGAGTACATTGCTCGAACGCCCCGTAGGTGTGCAAACTATGTATGTTGTCAACCTTGTTAAAAAGGGACCCACAGTAATCTCGAAAAAAATGCGGAAGAGTTTGACGCACCAGGAACATACTACCAAAAACAAACTGTGGTGACAGAATCCAGTACAATGAGCTACAAATTTTCGATGCAGTAAGCTGCGCTTGTAACATTCATCTGGGAGATCAATGTTGAAATCGAAATGTTAAGCTGTTCAGGCTCCACGTGTGACAAATGCCTCGAGAAATATTTCTAGTATCGTGTTCAGTGTCTGGTTACCTCCAGTATGTACAGGTTGCAATCTGAATATTACATTTGGTAACAATTTGGTAACAATTGTTGTTTAGGCAATCGGCTTGTGTAAGTATGGTTTTGTACAAAGAGAGAAGTACCGTAAATGTCCACCCGTTCCTGGATCCTTGGTAATCTAGGAATAAGTTTGACGGATGGTCCGTGGATGTGAACAAATTTGCTGGGAGGGGAAATTGAATATGCCTGCAGTATACCAGAACGCTGAAACCGCAAAGTGACACAAAAGTTGTCTAACAGCATCAAACTATTTCAGTGCTGTTTTTTCATTCTGTTATCGATGTTCTTCAATCAACTGTGAAACATTTTACGAGTCATCCACACCTCACTGCTCGCTGTACACCGTACAGTGTATCATGATTAACTATGAAGGGGCCGAGGATGTGCACTTTTCCTTTCATGTCTACAACACTGCAAGACAACAGTAACGAGTTATTTAGTCAGCAACATCGCTCCTATTCGATAACCAAAGTCCCGGTTGGTGACGCTGGAAAGAACCGTGTACATACTTCACAACTAAAGAGGTTTCTCAATGAGTATCATGCTTTTCAGCCTGTCCACTGATTCATTAACAACAGACAGAACGCTGGCGGACTCGCACAAAAGCAAACACTCCTGAAACTGTTTTTTTAACTTGAACAGTAGACTGGTACTGGAGTAAACGTTTTTAATAATTGCTTCCCCAGCACTTTCAACTGAATGAGCCTGTTGTCACAGGTGAAATTTTTGACTTGGTTTCTCGTATTCTTTAGTTACTGTGTCTAAACGAAGTTAGCATGCACATATTTTATATAGTGTTTTGGAAAGCAACCACCAACGACTGTTGAAAATGGATAGTCGTCCATCTGACCGTTATAGTCACCTACCCACCTCGAGTGCCGTAGTACCACCAGAAGTAAGCGAAACATATTGAAGCCGTTTGAAATGTGCGCAGCTTTGTTTGCCCGCAAAAAATTTCCACCTAATATCACGTGTGCGTAATCGTTTGTAGAACATCCAGTGGAGTCGAGTATCACGCTGCTACACTGTTCTGACGGTGCAGCGAGATAACGTCTGTCTTACCGTCAGTATCGAATTGGCGTCCGCGTTACAGCCATGCGGTGTGCCAGAGTACACCCAGACAGTCGTTGTGGGGGTTGCAAAAGTTTACATTCACCGTTGACAAACAGGACCGTCGTTGAAGGGAATGGATCGTTGTAGTGAGTAAACCTAGTCATTTCAGTAACAAACATCAGGAGCGGCAACTGGTCTCTGTTAAGAGACTACCGCATACATGAACGCAGTCTTCCATAGATCTATAAACCAGCACATCAGTGTGCAACACAATGCCCCACTCCCCTATTTCATTCAATATATCCATGATGAAGACTGAATCACATTAGTATGCTGCGAAAAGGTAAACAACTTAGTCGACTGTCATGGCTCCTCTCAAACCGATCGGAAAAGCTTAGCACTACTTACAAATCAATGTGGCTGACAATAATTCGGTTGTGTTTTGGGTGAGATGAATTGCACAATGATCAACACGGTGGCTACGATCATGAAAAGAATATGGGCTACTTTACTTTACCACGAGTTCAAGTAAACAGCCAACCGAACACCAGAGATGGTAGGTAACGTGTGTTGTGCTGAAAATATGTGCGAATGAAAAGCGATTAATAATTCAACTCTTTCATTTTGGAATACACTTAAAACCGAGAATGCACAAGCTCCAGGTATTTCAGCGTTAACGACGCTCGTCAACCAACTTAACTGAAAGGCCTCAAATTCCAGTGGTTGGTGGTTGGGTACCCTAGCAGTAGTTAGCACACACGTTGTTAAGTGCAGCATGGCAACCAAAATCTGGGAGTGTAAAAGCTAAACACTTAACTATGGGGTATGAAACATTCCGCAAATATACCGGAAATCTGAAGCAAAAAGGAGCCGTTGTCATCAAATAGACCCCCTGGACGTAATAACACTAAACATCACATACACAGCAAGACCGCGTCCAAAGTCAATCGAAAACGTGCGCACACGCAAAACACATACTCACCAGTTCGAAGCAATAAAAACGCAGAGTACGCGCCGAATATTGTAGTGTACGCAACTTGGAAGACTGCATGGAGAAAGTGGGAGAAAATGTCAATTGAAAGAACAGACTATTAAAAGTATGTCACAAATCGTAGATGAACAGATTAAAATGAAAAGTGGTGGCATAAACTGCTTACAACATACAGAAAACAGCCCGGCTAGTTAGGATGAACATCACAACACATGGAAGCAGGTTTTTCTACCGAAAACAGTTATGCCGATGTACTACTATCCCATCAATTACCATTTTTCTTGCCAAATTCGTGCATACTCTCCCAATGATCCATTTGACCAGCTATGCAATCGTTTAGTTATGAAGATTAACAGCTGCGTTGATTCCGATACGCACGCTATTCGAACTCAGCCTACCTGTGTACAGATAGCCACATCAGCTGTCTTCCAATTTAATGAAAATGGTAGAATGTTCTCCACAACATAAGCACCTTCGGGAGAGTGTAGATTGTCTTCTCAGTGGATGTGTACTTATTTTGGATAGAGAACATCTCATCTCATGAAATTGAATCGGTGTGAGCGATACGTCACTTTGTCAGAAAAATAAAGATAATCGTGAACCTATGATCACTAGTGAGATCCCAATAAGCCTGTTCTACATACCCTCCGGAAGAAGGTATACTATTGAGTCAGCCTGGTTTGAAACCAGTTGTGACGATCACCCAGTTTTTGCGACAGTGGTGGAGGACCATTTATCGAGGTCTACGAGCAGATAAAACAAACGGAACAGTGTCGAACCATTCAGTACTGGCTGCCATGTTGCAGCATGATTACGCAAGACCCGGAACATTGTCAGGCTGCCCAGGTTCAAGCATGAGCCAAGCAGCGACGACGTGAACTGATGAACTGTTGGCCAACAGAACAGCATAACCATTGTTTTATCTGGATTCTGAACCAAATAACGAAGGACAACATGAGGAAGACGACTGTAGTTTAGAAAACACCATCCCGGTAATTCCTGCCTGAAAAATTCTAAAACATGGGTCAAGTATGGTTTGCGCCTTTCCTTTTTCTAATCACAAGTTCATACTGCAACTGCGTTACCTGATGTGATAACCGCAGGTATTCGGATTTCAAAATAGAATATCTGACACTGGACGCGAAACCACATCTGCAAGAAGTCCTGAGCTAAGAGCACCGTTTGCATGCTTTAGCGACCATCCAGTGAACGTTGGTTTGATGCGTTTCAGAGGATAAAAACAAGTATAAAAAGTCATATACTAGATCTCTTGATTACGTATAGACCAGATTGTAGACTACTTGGTTAATACGCAAAGCAGCACCCACCAACAAAGTTGGTGATCCGCTCCGAGGGTGAAGTGTAGTCAAGCTGGTCATGATTAGGCAGAATTGTCGTACTGTTTCCTCAGATGCATTCAACTCATTTGAAGCCTTAAAACGTGTTCCACGCATAATCCTCCGAGCCCTACTTCCACAAAGGGGATACATAATATGAAAAGATAGGTAATCTGTAAGTGTTCATTGTAACGGTGGTTTCTTCCAGGAACAGCAGAGCGTATGGAAAACTGACTGTAGCACACGAAACAGACAAGAATAAAAAGGGCTACAACTCTCAACGCCCTCAGAGAGTAGAGTTCAGCATGACCAATAAAAGTTTGAGTCAGCTGTTAAACAACTTCTCTTGCATTTGAGAGCTTAAAACATTCCACTGTTCTGCGACAAAAGATTATGCAAAAGAAATTCCTTTCTTAGATTAAGATTATACTCTAGACAAGACCCTAGTAAGAACTGTGAAGGCATTCTCGTGGGTCTTCATCAAGAAGTGACTTGGTTCCCAATGTTTAATTGTTCACGCCTGTTTGAATATGGCTTACAGTCAAAAGATTTTGATTAGTACGAACAGAACACAATTCTCAATAGATAGCAGCATTCACATTCAGACACGCAATTTAGTCAGCCAGCGTTCCGGTAAAGTCTTAGCTTGCCGCATTCTGACCGGTTAATTTGCCTACGACCAGTCAGGCTGTTGCCACTGGTAAGCAACGTCAACTTCCGTACAGTGCCACGTCGTGCTAACGTAAAAAAAGCAGTAGTCGTGCTGGACTGCTTTCTGATGCAATGGACATGTGTATTGAGACCGTATTCTGCTACTCCGTGAACTATCGACCGGACAAACGGTAGTCCACAGTATCATGAGCACGGCCCACAGATGGAACTGCTGATGATCACGAGACCCATAAGCTGCGTAGGGAACTCCTGGGGAACCCAAATGTTCATTTAATATAAGACACTACCCAAAAAGTGAAAACACACCTGTACGTTCGCCCCTTTGACATGTTTCTTACTAGCTGTATGTATATATACATACACCTGCCCAGAATTCATTAAACAGCCAGCTACTGATGATTTTGCTTCGTTCTCCGTACCGAGCGATTACCCGGTTGAGCACAATCCCATTGAATTCGGCACGTTAACCGTCAAAGAGCAAAGGTTAGCGCCCACAGGAATATGAAGAGCAGACTAATGGTAACAGATTGGTAATAACACAACGTTACGAGCAAGTTGTAATACTCTACGTTTCAACCCCGTCGGGTGGCCTTACTCAGGAGTGTTGTAATCGATTGCAACACTCCTAAGGAAGGCCATTCGAGGGGGTTGAAACGTAGAGTATTACAACTTGCTCGTAACGTTGTGTTATTACCAATCGGTTTATCAATAACATGTCAAACACGACGCCCAAACTAGTCAACTTCATTCGTACTGAATTTGGTGCGGATATCTTACAGCAGACTAATGGATCACAATATCGCGACGTACACCCAAACAATTGGTACTTTTGGCAAACTTGAGTAAGTTTATGAGAAGATGTAAATCATACCATGTTCCCCGGAGTAACACGCCGTATATCGTTATCGTACATGGACACGCAAGTAATTTTAAACAGCATGACAAAGTCATGGCGTACGGAATTAGACACGCAGAGAAGATAACAGAAAACGTGGAAATAATTACTACAAGCATCAGCGCAAATTGGTTGTGAACACATTGGGGACAAATCGTGATGGTTAGTAGCCAGTCTCAGCAGACGAGAAAATGAAATCCCCCTTGCCAAAAAAATCAGAGAATGTGTCAACTGTAACTCTATGTCTAGTTTAGATTATGTGCTTCGCTTCTGGTGCAAGAAGCCGTTTATCATGCTTTATACAGAAGCCTGGTGTTGCCAGTCGTGTTCCTAACTATTCCGGAACGTCAGTTCTGATATGAACAGCCAACTGTCAGTGTGTCCCCCTTTTATAGTCGGTATCACAGATACGAGGACATCTGTATAAACAGTGGGATTTGGGAGATTAGACTGTTCGAAGCCGAGAAAACCCGCGGGGACCCGGATCAACGTAAAATAAATCATTTTCTAACATTACAAGTTCTGAATGCAGCGGTAATTAGGCGACTTTCTGTCATAGCTGACCAACCTACATTAAGAAGCAGGAGATCTAGGTACATTGTCTTGTTTTGGTATCGCTGTCACCTGCAAAAGCTCTGCTGCGTTTCCCAGCAAGTTGCAAGGGATACCCGTTGGCCTCAAGAGTATCTGTCGGTGCGTTTAATTCTGGCGGAAGATTACTCTCCGTGCACAGCTTCCAAGTACTGTAAAAAACCGTTCCTACTAGGCTTCTCTTATATTGCACGGGACAGAAGCTTTCGAAGTGTACATACTTTCAAATCTCAACAGGCATCACACAGATGGGTCAATCTATTGTACGAGCTGAACTTCCAGTGATCAGTATATCTACGAATGGAAGGTGGTCATGCACTTCGCCCTCCCTCTCCATCGTTTTAGATTTGGAATTCAGCTTCCAGAATAACATACTTGAATCATTTGGGTTTTGAAAAATGATTACTATGTCCAAGTAGCGTTCGTATAACGCCGGTTTTGTACCACAAAGGGAATTTTAGCACTTTCTTCCTTGTATCCTGTAGAACCGTCCTACAAAAAATACCAGTCTAGTACATGCGGTACTACTTGGGAACTCCAAAAACTGCTACACATAAAGACCTGCGACATATCACAATTTGGCATGCCCTAAAACAAAAGCAGTTTCATCTGAATTTAAGGATGTTATTCGTCATGCGTTTTACTGATTGTTGCACACAATAAACATCCTGAAACAGCCGTTCCCAGGGCCCTGCAGTATGGACGCGAACCGCCTAACTCTATCAAGTAAGAGATACCCAACATTAATTTAATTTGGGAGTAACGTTCTGATCGAGCCGTTCTTTCCTGCAGCTAAAGGAATCAAATCAACTTAACTGTACGTGAATGCTCACACTACTTATCTCTAACCATTGTCATCGATGAGCATGTAAGTCGCCTTTGGAGCAAAATGTATGCCTGAAATGAAATTAGGCGAAAGGAAAATCACACATCCTAGAAAACCTGAACTTGAGGTTCTATCCACATGATGCTGAGCAACGGGTGAAATATTTTCAGCACACTGGGGGAGAAGCAAGACCGATTATTTTTGGTTATCACACATAACAAGAAAATTTGCGGCAAGCTCACGAAAACAAACAAACTCGTGAAATAAATCAGTGATACATTTGACGAATGATTACTTTTCCTTGCACCTGAAACAGCGAACTATCCACTTTATGCTATTTATTACACACATTTATTTTGCACTAATCCGTACGCAAGACACATGCAGATGTTTGTGTCCCACGACGAAACTAACCTCGCCTTGAACGATACGCCATTTCTTTCATCGATTTCACGGACGTTGATCGTCTTACAGGCTCCGCCTAGTGGGTGCAATGGATGTAACTGACAGTGGGTGACATTATTTGATACCGCACTGATACCGTCTGTCTATTCATTCGATCGCTAGGTTGTTTCTCATTCCCAATACAACACCTACGGCGTTAACACACCATTCGCTCACAAAGATCAACAATAATGATCATCAGAACAAGATTTTATTGATGCCGTTCGGACACAACACACTACGTACGGTACGTGTACAGTTGGCGACATCCGCTTCTGAGTAAACTTGTCACAGCAGCGAAAGCCAAAGGACGCTTGCCTATAACATTCATCATAAGTGGCTTATGTAGCACCACAGTGTAAACGTGAAGGATTAGAACTAGCGGGTGTGTGAATGGAGGCTTGTGGTTCATTTGGTTAATGCTGGTTAGCCAGACAGGACGCCGGTAAGCAAGTGAAGCACTTGCTTATCAGAGCCGAAAATAAAGAGACTCCAATGGTATGATCTATGATGAGATACTGAAAAAAGAAGGAAAGAAGTGTTTCTAAATAGAACTTACGTTGGTATACACTACATAGGAAGGAGACAAACGAAAACTGGAATATGGACTGAGAACCAAATAAAATATTCCACGTAAAGTGCGCGAGTAACTTGTCAGACAATGAGAGTCGTTGGTTGATACGAATATACGTATTATATATATACATATATATANGCGAGTAACTTGTCAGACAATGAGAGTCGTTGGTTGATACGAATATACGTATTATATATATACATATATATATATATATATATAACTCAACATACTTGCGCCTAACGTACTTATCGTCTTTCCGCTGATGATTACTTTGATGGTCTGCCAATCAACGACGACCAGAGCATTTCCGGCCTCATTCATCGGCAACGTCATATAGTCACGTTACCATTACCTATGGCAGCCACAGGCCCCCTGAAATCATCCACAGTATACACACCAACACGGTTTTTGGATGTAGATGTAGTAACTCCGCTCGAAACGGGCTGAAAAGTCTTATCTGTGCTGATATCCAAATCCACGACTAGTCGCTGACGTTCCCCTCTATTGTGCGCAAACAGCGTACTGCCATCCATAAACAACAGCAAGCACACAGTCGATGCGTGTACTCACAGACTCACTCACGGATAAACCTAGTGTGGGAATCGTACGATAAGCATCATTTAGAGACCTCGGCCACTTAGCTATTATTGTCACTAGGCTTCAATTCCGTTAAAATATGAAGCGTCTGGCGAGTTTTCCGTCCATTCGTACGATGCCCATATGTTTAAGCATAGCAGTGTGTGTATCAGTGCATGAACTCTGGAGAGGATGGTGTCGAGGTGGAGTACCGGACGGACGGGCATCTGTTGAATATCCGACGATTTGGCGCCTCAACCCGGCTGCAGACCTCAACCATGCGGATGCTTCTGTTCGCCGATGACAGCGCCTTGCTAGCGCACAGCGAAGAAGAACTGCAACGTCTAGCTACAGCATTCGCTTCGGCAGCATCGAAGTTCGGATTGGACATCAACACAGGTAAGACGTTTTCGTTCTTTCAGCCTTCTCCTGGTGGAGGTGCTGCTTGTGTACCTCCACCCGAAATTCGCATCGCTGGAGACACTGTGAATGGCTGCGGGGATTTTTGCTACTTGGGTAGCAACTTGTCGACAGATCTGTCCGTGGACCGC
>QNGE01004070.1:39607-68993 GCA_008508345.1 Paragonimus westermani
TTGGGTATTCGGTGGTCGGACATGATTCCGAACACTGAGGTACTGCGGCGAGCGGACATGGACGGGATGGAAGCCATGTTGATGCTGAACCAGCTCCGTTGGCTCGGTCACGTCCGTCGGATGGGCGATGACCGTATCACGAAGCAGTTACTGTACGGACAAGTGAAGTCAGGTACGCAAAATCCCGGTGGTCAGAAGCGAAGATACCGAGATGTTGTTGAGGTAAGTCTTTCACATTGTAAAATTGATCTTAGATGTTGGGAAGATTTGGCGTTGAACGGGACGGCCTGGAGGAATACGGCCCGGGCGGGCGTCCGAAAGTTCAACGAGCAGTTATTGCGTGGCCGCGAGCGGAAGCGTGCGGTACGCAAGGGAACCATCGGTGCCATAGGTCGCGGTGATGTGCCTATATAGCGTTGCTATGTGTGCGGCCGCGAATGCGCTGACCGTTTGGGGTTAGTAGGTCACCAACGTACTCATAGTACACCGTCGGCGAAGAGGCAACAAGTACGTTAGGCTCAGGTAGGTCATATAAGCGTATCCATTCTACTTCTGTTAAGGACTGCATCGGCCAAAAACCTGGTCGTTGACAATTAATCCGCTATTCTTTTCAGAAACTTGGGTGTCTGGGGTCTTCTATCCATTCTTTTCTTCAGCTTTGTTGGTGTATTGTACGGTGAATGATCTGCCTGGCTTTTCATAGTTCAATGAGAACTTTGCTTTTCATCCTTTTCTTCTCTGGGATGCACTAAACTGCACTCCTATACTGCAATGCTTCTCGTATTACACTTCACAAATCCTTCTTCTTAGTGTAGATCTCGTCATTGCATTCTCTCTCTGTTTAGTTTTTGAGAGATAAGAGTTTCCTTTCCCTACTAGCCAATCAACTGGCTAACCAGCATTGGCCGGCTGGACACAAAGGCCCTACTGACACACCTCCCGGTCTTATTCCTTCGGGTTTACACTGGATATGTGGTGTGCGGGTGGAAATGCAAGTGGTGCGGTGCAACCCAATTACAGTGATGGTTAAGCACAGGCATCCTTTGGATTCGGTCACTGTGACAGGCTAATCCGAATCGGATGCCGCCAGCCGTGTGTGGAAATGCCAAATATCAACGTCCAGAGGGTTTCTTTTTTTAAAAAATCACGGAGTACGATGCCTTTCAAAGTTAGCGTGAAGCCGGATCCAATGGTGCATTCGATGTGCGTCTCTGCAGGATGTGCGCGAGAAAATACCACCCTTTTCGAGTGACACAACGCTGCCTGAACTTTTTTTTACAGCAACACCTGACTTCGAGTCATCATCGGGTGGGTCGGTATTCTTTTTCTCGGACATATTTGATTTTCTTCGTGCACTCTAAACAAATTCGCCGCTGGGCTCTGTGTAGCTTTTAGCGACGATAAACTGTTGAGAATTCCCATCGTCTCCGCACCATACAGTACCGTACCTGGATTATCTGCTGCATCCGATGGTTTTAAGAAGAAATCAACAAACAACTGTGCTTCGGTCAGCTGATCGGTTGAAAACGTGTTCCTGTTGTTTCATTATACGGTTATTTTCCGTCGCTGACGCTGGTGACTGAGGAACATCTGTAAGAGAGTGAGTGTTTTCTGTCAGGATGGTATTCGAAATGGCTGCGCAAGTCACGTCCCTCGAATAAACAAGACAGCGCAGCAGCAAAACACCTTGTGGTATACAGCTTACCATTACCCCCGGAATACAGCGATATGCCATAAAATGCACTCTTGGGGATGTCTGTCTTGGCTCGATCTTCCGATTAACTTTCAGATGTGCAGCGAGATTAACGGAAGTAATAAGTACAGTGTTCAACGAAAACTGAAGCTCGGAGCAGCTGATATTCACTACTAGGTAATTACCTTCTGTGCTGACAACACCTCTGCACATGGCTTTAATTGCACCATACGTATGTGGCACTATGCTCTATCAGACACCTAGATATATGAGGTTAGGAAGTCACGGTTTCCGCGATCAACAGTCTTATAGATGTCTTTTCCGCCAGGCTCGCAGCATGTTTTCTGTGCGGATAGCAACGAGAATATGGCTTAGCTACGTACCGATAACAAACTGATTGAACCTCTATCATAATTAATGTGCCTCTTGTTTCCGAGGTTAGAGTAAACGTACATAAGGAACAGAATTTGTGGGGCAGTGGTCGGTCAATTATGCTTTAGATTGGCAGGGAGTTAAAACTCGGATGTAGTCGATCTCAACACCATTTCCGGGTTCACTTCAAGGTTGCTTAGAAGACATGTTCGCACGTCTGTGTTTTAAGACGACAGAAGCTCACAGCCCAACATCAGTCACCATTAACAGTCACGCTGAAGAGTTACAACGACTGCAGAAGCCAAGCCGTTCTTCGTCAACTTGAGGCACTGATATCGCACAGAGACAAACGAAGACGGCTCTCCAAAAGGCTACTCAAGATCATCGTGCCTTCCTTGAAACACAAGTCGTGAAGAATCCTAGGGTGAAGGAAACTGATACACGTACGGTTAGTGAAACAACGCGCTGACTTGGAGTGGCCAGCCTGGGTGACATCCCATATTATTTCAACCATGTTTGGACGGTCGAATCTGACAAAAATTGACCACTAGGGAACCAAAGGGACACCCGGATTCACTCACACTGTTGGCAGAATTCCGATATACCAGGTTTTACATCAATGATGTAACAAATATCTGATGACCTACCTTGTGACGTTTCTGTCGTTCGTAAAGCGATGGGTGACAGTGTTCCACTGCTGTAAGGTCACTACATCATCGAATTGTTACATCGTGTCATGCTCCTCTGAATCCTTCGAATCAGTGAGATGGTTAAGATTCTACTGCGCAGGGCCACTGTGGTGATCAATCAGTGTAAGAACATGCAACAACCCAGAAATCCAAAGAAAACCTCTTCTCGTAAGCAGAACTAATCGTTCATCAGAACAGGCAGCATTTACACACGCGGTACGGGAGAAAACGCAAATGTAAGTTGCGTTTTTGGAAATAACGTAAAGAAATGACAACCTAACGGAAGGCAACGACTCAACCAATTCACCTTTTAAGATACATGTTGCTGGTGTGGACAACTACGGCACAGAATGTAATCGCCCCGTTATACTGTATTAAAATACTGAACAGTACGGTCAGCGTCCCATCCAGATGTCAAAATGAACAAGCGCATGTGAGAGTGACTTACTGATACTCGGTCGCTACAGATAAAGCGTTATTATTATGGAACAGAAGGGTAAAGCAAATAGACTGAACCACAGACGATCATACGTGAGGCAAACGCGGTAGACAATGGATAGCGCAAGAACAGAAACTATCTTTGAATTTGATCGGGCTATTGGCAGGCACCTAATCCAGAAGTAATCCGATGAACTTCTCGGCTCCACCGACCCCAGATTTGGTGAGTGAAGCCGAGTAGAAATGAGGCCCTTTAAAAAAGTGAGTGAAGGATCAACGCACCATAAAACGAATAAACAAACCTAGCACGATGTTAACAGTTCGTGGCACATAAGGTTTCTTTCACTCTATCGTTCAATGAAAGTCCGCCCAATGTGTGTTAGCGCGTGTTCAGGGGTGACTTGATTAAAAACAAATATTGGAAAGAAACAATCAGGAAGAAAAACTTACGAGCTTTTAAGAACGCATCCACGGCTCGTTCACCCTCGCGTATTTGCCCGTAGATATGATGAAAGTGAGCTAACCGGAGGGAAAATGTGACAAGCAGCCAAGTTAAAAGCAATGAAGGAATACCATAGACCGCGACACAAAACAAGAATTATACATACAAACAAGCGCAAGTGTTCAGCTTTTACACATCACTAGGTGTTTGTTTTCATGCAACTTACTGCATGATGCACGTGGACCGGATACAGTTAGGCCGCCGAAACCAGGTCTCGAAAAAACAATTGTATGATTTGCACAGAAGGTGCATGGTTAAAAATCTTACTGTAAGAACAGAAGGGACCTTACGATTTTCTAATTTACATGGTAACTAGTTCAGAGGTAGTGAGGATAATTAACGTAAGGTAAGCCTATGAAACCTCAACTCGGTAACAACACTAGAGCACACTGTGAGAGTCTTCCCCGTTCATCTACAACATGAGTCGGTGGAAGCTGTGGAACACATTTTTGGTATGGCACGAGAACTGTCCTTTGATGAACTGACCGAGTTTATCCTGCGCTGTGAGAGGATTGCGCGTAGCAGATATGATCGGGTAGTTAATGAAAGTGAACGGTAAGGCTCGATGATAGCGCATTCGTCTGGAAGCTGCCGGCAAGTTACAAAAAAGGCCTTTTCGAGTCACCCAGATTTCTCGTTATCCAAGATTGGATAGAAGACCCTACCGTTAGTTATGTTTCGTGGTCTCAGAGGCACACACTCGAGACGTGTGATTCCCTCCTAGCCATGAGTGTGCCCATAAGACAGCCTATATGTTATTTTGTCTGCCCCAAATTGTACCACCGAGCCTCAGACTGCAAGATTAAGTCGCGTTGTGATGTGGACTGCTGCGTTAGGCGTCACCATAAACCACTGCGCCCAATGCACACAGCCCGTGGCCGAAGAAGCTAGTGGACGTCAGGGTACCTGTAATATGACTAGTACAGTTGGAAGGCATACAAGACTGGGTGTAGTACAGGCGAAACTTGACCCTACACATGGTTCAATGTCGACGTATGCGTTCTTAGATCCCGGCTCCGATACCACTCTAATGAAAGATCCACCCGAACGTACAGTAGTCGCTGGCACTCAGTTCGCCTTGTCAGTCACAATTGTGGACGGGTTAACCACCACCCGTCGCAAGAATGTCCGCCTAAGAATTGTTTCCTTGGACAGGCAAGAGACGGTTGACATCAACAATGCTTATCCCGTGACCGATCTACCCTTACGACCTGTCCCGTCGATAAAACAGGAGGCCCAAAGAGGGTCGTACCTAAAGGATCTTCCGTTCGGCGAGACTCACGATGTAAAATTGACCATCCTTATCCGCTGTGACGTGCCTGAAGCTCACTAGGTTATGGACCAAAACCTCGGAAAGCTCGCGCAACCCTACGCAGTCAGATCGTTACGTGGTTGGGTTCTTAGCGCCCCCCTCCAAAGAAAGCCGCGGGAAACTGTGTCTATGAACTGTCTGTCATGATGGAACTAATCTTACAGATATGGTCACCAGATTATACGATAAGGAGTTCAGCGATACCATGACCTCCGAACCGTCCCTTTCACGTGCAGATGTCACGTGCCTAATTAAGTGAAGCTAGTCGATGGACACTATGAAATACCACCTCCATGGCGGAATGAGACGATGTTTTGGAGCAATAATTATGCTTTGGCGTCAAGAAGACTATACCTACGCGGAAGATTTCTGCGGGACGAAACCTTGCATTTGCAGTACAGCGTAGTCATTACCAGCGAAATTGACAAACGTTACGTAGAAGAGGTTCCTAAATGCCAGCTTGAGCCAAGTTGCTCCAGACGGTGGTGTCTACCACATCACTCTGTGGTGAAACCTAAGGAACCGGGCAAATTACGAGGTGGTTTTGATTGTGCGGCCAAGTTTCATGATTACTCGCTGAACGATAGACCATCGAGGGCCGGATATGACCGCTAAGCTGGCAGATGTGCTACTTAGGTTTCGGACAAGCCCTACTGCCGTTGCAGCAGGCATTAAGGAAGTGTTCTTGCAAGTGAGAATACCCGAGAAGGATAGTGGAGCGTTCCACTTTCTTTGGTGGGAGGATGGTAATTTGGACATGCACCCTACGGACTACCAGATGAGAGCGTATCCACTCAGATCCAAGTCGTCCCCGATCTGCACTAACTTCGTTCTACGACAAACAGCCGACGATTATGGGCACCTTTTTGACGATGACGAAGAGAGCAGTGAAGAATAACTTCTACGTCGATGACTGCCTCCTGTCACTGCGAGATGTTGACATCGCCAAGCGGTTCGTAATGCAAGTTTGTGGTCTGTTTCTGAAAGGAGGTTTTTGGCTGAGGAAGTGGGTGTCAAACAGCAGAGAAGTGTTGAACACCATCCCTCCGCCAGAGCGCGCTGACCCTTTGCGGGAAATTCGGGCTGAACCCTGGGTTTTCAGCTGGACGCAGAAACCAATTGTTTTGTGCTGAGTTTCTCCGTACCAGACAAACCACTTACCAGAAAAGGTCTGTTATTATGCCTGTCCACTTTATACAAACCCTTAGAGTTTTCCCCACTATGGTTACGGCTGCGAAATAGTTTACTGCAAACGTTGTGCCAAGAAGGCTTGAGTTGGGACGAACCCGGCAATCCTGGCAACCAACGAAGGTGGAAGGCCTGGTACAGTGACCTGCACAGTCTAAGCGATCTGCAAGTTCCCCGCTGTATTCGACCTGATAAAACTGTCGAGCGTGGAGCTACACGTCTTTTGTGATTTATCTGAGGTTGGTTATGATGCCGTGAATTATGCGTGCTTTTGCACGACCAACGGGAAACGGTGCTCATCAGTGTTGTTTGCAAAGACTAGGGTAGCTCCACTGAAAGCGATTTCTATTCCCCGACTGGAATTGGTTGCTACTGTTCCCACGGTTCGTGTTTACGAACTGTTGACTACTAATTTGAAGTCAATGTCCGCACGTGTATATTTCTGGACGGACTCCATGATCGTACTTCACTATATTTCCAGTACCTCTACTAGATTTAGTACGTTTGTTGCACACCCAATAACCGCCATACACAATTCGACATCCCCCGATCAGTGGCGATACGTGAGGTCGGGGATAACCCAGTAGATAACGCCTCTCGTGGGGTACACAATCACGGAGGTGTAGAAGCCTAGTTATCAGGTCCTACGTTTCTAATACAACCATCTGTAGCTTGGCCCAAAGCGTTCACTGTCGTGAATGAACCGCAGGGGTGGAAATGAAGCAACCATCGGCTCAGGTGAACGTGATTACAGTGGACGAGATCTCTCTGTCTTGGATGCTCAGTATTTCGAGTTGGCCTAAACTTCTAAATACCACAGCCTGGTTGTCCAGATTCAAGACATATTGGCTGTCCACAAAGCATCGACAAAACGACGTTACGGTTAATACAGGTCACCTAAAGTTGGACGAAATTCAGTCTAGTGAGAAAGATATCATCCGTCTAGTTCAGAGGCCTAGCTTTCCAAGTGAATTGTCCTTCTTGAGGAGGTTGCAGGAGTCTGGACAAACAATTCGGTTGTCAAATGGAAGTTCGCTTCGTAGGTTAATTCCAGTTTGAATGATTGGATAATGTGAGTGAGTGGACGACTGATGCTGGTTAATGTGGAGTTTCAGCTGAAATGCCCAGTAATTCTTCTTAACCGTCATCATGTGATAGGCTTGATTGTCAACCACTACCATATGTTGGAGGGGCATTGTGGTGTGTCACATGTCCTTTCAATAATCAGGCGCCGACTTTGGATTATTCACGGTGCGTTCACTGTTAAACGCGTCATCGAAGCTTGTGTCCACCGTCGTCTTCTGAACGCCACCGCAGGGAGAAGAGGTATGGTTGTGTCTTCAATCAATAGCTGTCCACCTCGAGGTCGCACATTCCATGAGAGCGGATTTATTCTTTATGGTTTTGATGCGTTTCATTGGGAGACAGGGTTACCCTACCAATGTTTATTCCGACAACGGGTCCAACTTAGGCGCTGCAGACAAAGAACTCAAACGATGGACGAGTAGCTTAGATCATGCCTCTATCAACAGCAAATTACTACAAAAGCACATCAAATGGTATTAGAATCCATCCTGTCACCCATCAGGGATGTGTGTGGGAACGTCTTATACGGTTGGTTCAGCGCATCCTCGGATCGATCTGTGCTGAACAAACCCCCGATGATGATATCCTGTGTACTCTCCTTGTCGAATTGGAAGGAATATTGAATAACAGACCGTGACTGCCTGTTATATCGGATGTTCGAGACGGGCTGGCATTGTTACTCAATGCTATTTTACCTCTGCGGGATAACCATGGAATTTGTCCCGATCAGATGACGTTACAACTGTTTAAACAAAAGTGGAAGCAAACCAATTATCTGGCTGGACTCTTTTGGAGTCGCTGGACGAAACAGTACCTTCCAACCACGCAAACATGGCAGAAGTGGATATGTAAAGAACGCAACTTCCAACCGAGAGACGTCGTATTGATAATCTCGAAACCCTTGCCGGGAAATACATGGTCATTAGGTGTGATAGTTAGTTGCGACGCTCACGAAGACGGTTTAGTGTGGACTGCTGTGATGAAGACGAAGTCTGGTGTAATAAAGCGAGATATCAGAAGTCTGTGCCTTTCGGAGAAACGAGTGACGTGGGCGAGATGAGTGCAACTGGCACCTAGTCTATATTGAGAGTGCAAGGTGGGTGTCATGGAGAACGGCTCTCATTGCAAACTAGTTCCTTGGGATTGGTGCCACGTTCTAAGCCTGATAAACTTTCCGTCCGAGGTCTTTCGACCTAGTAGCTAGTTAGGTTCGGAACCAGAGCTAAATGAAACCATCGTTCTGTTAGCAAACGCTGGTCGTGTTAGGATTTTGAGGCCAGGTGTATCCACTTTTGAAGTAAAATCATGCGAAAATCCGACCCAACCCCATCCCCCAAGTGTTTATCCCTGTATATTCAACCTCCCCCGTTTCTGAACGTTAATTCGATCCTGACCTAGACGATTTTGTTGTATCGCATCAATTTGGTATTTGTGCGAATAGGCAGTTTTCGGTCATTGTACTTTACTTGAGTGGTGCGTGCGTCCCCCTTTTTGAAGCTCAGCTCGCTCCCGTTATTTTTTAACCTGTTGACTGCTTGGAAGAGCCCTGTTGGGGCATGAATGTAATTATAGTCCATTTTTAGCCTGTTTAGCATCAAATTGTAATCCATTTCCCGGGAACGATCTGTTGTTGAGGTTGTTTAAACATTCACTTTGATAATTTGTTCAATAGTACCGTGGCATTACGATCCAATCTTGTTTTGGATATTTGGGATCAGTGGTTTATCGCTACGCGTTGCTCAACGCCTTCGTGGAATATCAAAAACTCACCACTTTACGAGTGACCAAGTATACAGTACACCAGCACAAACATTGTAGCATAAAAGCTGGTCAAATCAAGTGCTCCGTATGTCGACGGAGGATCTGCCGCACCACACATTTTCCCTGCGTCTGAAGATGGCTAGGATTAACTATAGCCAAGAGATGACGTAATTGTGGGTTGTGATAATACTGACCACCCAGATGAGCAAGGCTGGAAGTTGCTGTCTACCAGCGTAGGAGCTGCGCGACCAACCACACTGCTCATTACATTAACGACGGATGACAAGTTACGTCTAGGGGACAAAATCGGGAAAGAAGACCATGAAGTGTAACTTTGAGAGTGGGGCACCTAAGAGTGCAAACATCATTGTAAAAAAAAATATGCAGCATCCGAAATCAGCTGTTGTACACATGGACCTGTATATTATACCAATGACTGTGAGTGTATGCGTTTAGTTGACGGGACACTGTTTCATGAGTGTGGAATAAAAACGACTGCACAGCCGTCTGCCAAAAAAAGAGTAAACCTTGCTCAACTGCATTGTAACATCAGTCGACGGAATATTTCTGTCAGTGCTTGCCTATTTATACCATTGCCAAATTGTAGTCAAATGTGGATGATTCCTAGCAGGCAATAATTTAGACGTTGGTTGTTTTGCGTTAAGTGATAACTTTTCGGTCTCCCGAGACAACCCAAACACTCCGACAACAACACACCCATCGATGGCACATTACTACCAGTATTATCACTAACACTATTGTTAGTAAACGAATGTAAAAATGGCAACGCGAACAAACAACCATTGAGTAAAAAGTAAATCCTGTGTAGGAAGAAAACAAAGAGTATGGGGAGGGATCTAACCAATAAAAACAGATACGTCTACATTCAACCATTCGACGCCGTGGTGCCTACACCTTCGAAGTAAACAATCGAGCTAAAAGTGAAGTATAGGTGAAGAATAGCTGGGTAATAAGGAGAGAAAGCTCATTGTCCACCAGTGCAGTGTACTTAATTTTGAAATCTTGCTGCTTACGATAATGCTCCGTTAGTTTTTGAAGTTTGAGTGATAATGCATAAATGGCAACAAACAATTCTTCCGTCACCCTGGCATACAACCGATCCTTCCATGCCTCTGGCTAGCCACATTACACATTTTGAAACTAATCTGGGAGGAGTTAATTGAAGCCAAACTTGATGTCGCTTCCTTCGTACCCTTAGGCCAAGTCTCAGACCGTTCACAATGCTATTTCTTCCACCGACATCCACGAACCGTGAATGAGTTGCGATATAGTAGACGCCCAGTAAACATGCGTAACACGCATCCAAGCTAGTATAACTGACAAAGTGAAACCATTTCGCGGAGGAGGAGAACCTCTGTTCCCGAAGTAATTCGCCGTGCCTTTGTGTTTTTTGTTCACGAGATGTTGTCATCATAAGAAAATAACGCCTTGCACACAACGACTACCAAAGGCAGACAGCGGACGATCAGTGTAGATACGAACCGACCAGATTTCGCAAGAATTATCACCATCATAGATAGCAATAAATCAGTGTTTTTCACCGTGAAAAAAAGCAGACCCTGTACAAAAAAGGGAAGATAAAAAGAAGGGGACATGACTACTAAAGATAGCTTCGTCTATGCTCAAATGTTTAGCATCAAGGTGACTACACCTTGCAAACAAAAAACCGAGCTATAATCGAAAGTAAGGCGTCATCAGTATGATGGCTTCCTTGCAACTATCGGTGCCCCACACCATTAACTGCACCTACTTCACAGGCAACTCGGCAGGCGACAACATTCACGCCACCGATTTCGGTTAGCTGTCACCTCGCTTAACGTTCCAAGCCACTGCCAATCTGGGATACGAACCCGACCTACAGTGGCCAACACCTTCGTGAACGATTTCATTTCTTTACTCAAGGCCATCATGTCTACCTAACACCTACGTTAGTCGGCAGCAGCGTCAGTGAACGATGCTCGAGGTAGCACACGACTACCTGGCATCGCTAATAAATGACCTAGCCGTCTAAATCTTGGAAAATGTATGGATCGAACAAGAAAACTCGATTGACAATCATTACCAAATACGCGCTTCCTCACTTTGTTGCTTAGTCGTTGGCGCTACCCAACGCGAACGACCGAACGCAGACATTGGTGGTTAAATGTCTGAAGACGGGTCACCTCTTCTACCATGAGCAGCCAGGTCTCGCTGCCGTAAAGTGATGCAGCCCTCACTGTCACCTTATATACACGACCCTTCAGTCACTATAAGATACCTCTGTCGCCAAAGGTGCCCCAGACTAGTGAACACTGCCCTAGCCTTAGAGACACGCCCCTCGATTTTCTTCCTCACACTTTCGCCGCCACTGCTGCTGCTTCCCGAGTACACAAACCGGTTAACAACCCCATGACTTCATTACCTAACAATAAATCCACGTAATTACAACAATCTTGCAGAAACAGTTTGCATTTTGAGGCTGCGAAGAGCATTCCGAAACATTTACGAGTGCGAAATAGTGTCCAACATTACTTAGGCTGCTTAAAAGTGGTCAAACAGCAACACCTTATCGTCAGCATAATCAACACCAGACAGTTTCCACCAGATAACGTGTCCACGCCAGCATCTTGTGAGCGCCGGAGACAGTCCATTATTTCGTCCATGAAAAAACCAAACAGAAATGATGGAAGTGGAAGTACGTAGTTATCGGCATTGAAACTGTCAGACAGTTCACCGTAAACCCTGGCCTGGGCTGAATTATGGGAATAAAGTGCAAACCGTGTGTTCACACACGTGGTCGGTACATCTCCGCGTCTGAACGACTCTAAAAGTGCAGATCGACCCACCGAATCAAACGCACCGGCGATTGCTGGCCGGTGGTACACGTGACGCTGCTTCAGAACTTGGTGGGGAGAAAAAACTGATCAGTACCACCCCGCCCAGGATGAAACACTGTGTGTTCTTCTCTACTGTTTACCTCTCGAGCTGCAGTAAACCGACAAAGTATTATGGGTACCAGAACCCTAGTAATGACTGGAGTCAGCCGTGTTCGCTATCGTTTTCGCAATGGCCCCTGATACCTTTCTTGAATATGGTGACTATTATCGCGGACTCCAGCATGGAGAAATGATCTCCGTCGTCCACACGAGTTGAAACAACTGTACCGAGACCCCTGTAAACGCCCCTCTCATTAACTTTGAAAAGTGCCGGCACGAGATCATCTGGACCAGCAGCCTTATTGTGTTTGAAAGCCGAAGTGCAATTGCGAACCTCAGTTCCAGTGGACGGTTCTAAATCAGTCGATCAGGGTGCCACATTACAAGTTTGTGGTAGTAACACAGTGGAAGTAAGAAGTCAGCTAGATTGACTCTCAGTGCTCCGCCCACCTCCCTAACCTCTCGGACCTATTATAGACGAACGTGCCATCTGCCTCACTGACAGACGGTCGCCTGGGACCAGTGGCACCTGTAGACTTGAAGAGTCTACTGATGTTTTCTGAAGCAAAAGCGGTCTCCATTTCCTTACTTTTCCCCATTAACCAAGCCTTGCGATTAGCGTTTAGGCTATTTTTCAGTTACCCACGCATATCTCTCCTAAACTTATGTAAACTGCCAGAAGGATGATTCCGTCCGACACCCAACAAATTCAGAGAATTCTCTAAGATCTAATGTTTGTACACTCCCCGAAACACCGTGCCACATACACCGTACCTGCTTTCTGAATGACCCCGGGTAGTTCGGTACAGAAGCCATCTTTTTTTTTCGGTGTGAGGACTTTTTGAGCTAGTTCGGTACTTAAGCCTTACTGGCGGTATAGCCAGTTTCTTAAAAGCCAGTCGTTGCTGTCGGTGGGGTTGTTGCCCAGCGAAAGTGAGAACGAAACGACAACGTACCAACGCTTGATCCGGAACCAAATAAGAACGATAGTCCTGAACGGAACCTCGCTACTTATGACCAATAGGTATGTGGTCTATCTGAGAACAAGCCTGGTTCGAAGAAGATGGGTTCCAAGTATAGCAATGACGTGCACCATGCCTAAAATTGGTCCTGGCCAAAATTGGTTTATGCTCAGCTCACAGCTGCAACAGTCGCCCGCCAGTATCTAAGCGACGTGTTATCTCAAACCTGCCACCCGAACAAGACTCGGCCTCACAAAGGCGGCCGACCTGGACGTTCACATCTCCTGTCAGAATGACTATCTCAGAACCATGTGTCGAACGAAGGAGGGTGGCCAGGTATGAGTAAAAGGCGTCCGTGACGCCGATGTCACTGCAGTCAATTGGGGCGTAAGCAGACATAATAAAAAGGTTTGTGAAGATTTCGCGCCTAGAGCTGGCCTTAACAGAACCTGCCAAGCGGACGGCAAAAAGTTTACTGTTAACAAGAGTCTGTTGTTAATAGGAGGATTGTACCTATTGCAGCCTGACTGGCAGCGGCGGCCGTGGATTCATCCGAAGTGTATAACAAGTATCGGGTAGGCAGTGTGGGTGCTGTTAGTTCCATACGTTGACTGCTGTCCTGGATTCTAGTCTCCAAAATGTAGCAGACATCGATATTCAATGAGTCTAACGTCCCTGTGAAAGCGGCTTGTTGACTTGCTTGTTTTAGAGTGCAAACGTTGAAAGCCCCTATATTAATTCGCATTCGAGGTCTAAGCAAGGACAAGGGTAACCAGAAGCCAAATGGTAACATATGTGACTTATCGGCGCAGTGTTACTATCTATTGTGGGACCTACAAAGTAATCACCAGAAGTGGGAGTCGAGAGGAGTCTGGGGGTTAAATGTGATGGGACAGTAGCAGAGGGGTCACCAGTAGCATATTTTCGTCTATCCACCCTGGAGTGTGCAGCAGATATGAACACCTAGTTTATATTACAAGGCGGTCGAGTCAGTGTGGAATTAACACTGGTGTAGCTATTCATCATTTTGTGTTAGCTGAGATGCTACCCGGACCTAGACAGTAGAATGATTGAGGTTTTCAACCAAAGCTTTTGCGCCGCAAAGCAACGGGTGGTTGGCAGTATATCAGAACTGGTATTTTCTCCGGAAAAATATACCAACCTTCTTTCAATCCCCAACCTGGAGGACCAGGAGCCTGTGGTTCGTCAGACCTATGCCTGTTGGCGTGCCTGGCATGAGTGACTCTATCGGTGGAGCTGCTACACTGTGCAGTTTAGCAGTCGAAATGCACGAGCCATAATATTGCTTAAAGGTCTAGTCCTGTAGTGATGCCGATGAAGCTGATCTTCCTCATGACATTGCCTAAACAGTCGGAATCACCCTAAATCGCTTAGTGTTTGAGTTATCACTGTTTCGGATCCTTTAACAGCCAAATACTACAAAACCGGCTTGAGTCTATTCTTTCACCTATTCTGAGCTCCAGTAGCCTGAACTCAATCAAGCGCTTTTCTTACTGCGAGATTCGTATCGCGGCTGACAATGGTGTTGGAGAAGTGGTCTCTCTGAGTATCTCGAAAACCCGGTCGTCATCTGCTAACCTGAAGTACCTCTCGTGCTGACCCGACGTGCGTATGTGGTTCACGGATGGGATTTTCAATAACTTTACACATGATACCGCTCAATTCTTGTGAAATCGTTCACGAAGGTGTTGGCCACTGTAGGTCGGGTTCGTATCCCAGATTGGCAGTGGCTTGGAACGTTAAGCGAGGTGACAGCTAACCGAAATCGGTGGCGTGAATGTTGTCGCCTGCCGAGTTGCCTGTGAAGTAGGTGCAGTTAATGGTGTGGGGCACCGATAGTTGCAAGGAAGCCATCATACTGATGACGCCTTACTTTCGATTATAGCTCGGTTTTTTGTTTGCAAGGTGTAGTCACCTTGATGCTAAACATTTGAGCATAGACGAAGCTATCTTTAGTAGTCATGTCCCCTTCTTTTCATCTTCCCTTTTTCTGTACAGGGTTTGCTTTTTTTCACGATTGTGTGGCATCGGTGAAAACCACTGATTAATTGCTGTCTATAACGATGATGATCGACGAAGACTAAGTCTGCGATCCCGCTTTCGGGGAGGCTTTTGATGCTACCAGTGGTGAAAATTCACGGTTTGGTGCAGCACATCGTTGACTGTAAAGTTGTAGCTGAAGAACAATGTAGGAGAGCCTTAGTGTACCCTACTGGAGACGGGAAAGAGCGTGAAACCTGACTGTGCAACGTCCCGGAATGGGCAGATACTTACCAGCCACCCCATCTCCACACAACCAACCGGACAGGATAGCTCAGTCGAGAGGAACGAAAGTTACTCGAGCGTCCGGAAACACCAACGTTGATTATTGGCGGTGTTCAGACAAAGGATGAAAATTTATCAGTGCACCTACGGTCTACGTGAAATCTTGCCAGCTCTTCGTGACACTGCTCCTTATGATTCTGGAACATGTGGAGCACACCGTACACCAACAATCTAAGCGTAGATGAAGCCAGACTGACTTCTCAGTGGTTCATGGGCACGTTAAGCGGGCCCTCCTGGAAGTGGGAATAATTAAGACTTTCTCAGGACTTGGGGTCTTTTTTAGTATTCTGTACCTTGGGGAATAGACTGGGCGAATTCCTAACGAACGCATTTCAACAAATTTTAAGAACGTCCGCAGGAAGAACATTTGAACCATTCACACAATGCCTGTGGTTCCCCGAAAGCCATTAATGAATCCCCAGATCCTGATGGCAATTCTCTCGTCATACTGAAGAAGTGTGCCAACGAGTTGCTGAGACCAACATATGTGTAGTGCACCTAATCAGTCTGGGACGATAGGCTTCCCAAAGTCGGGAGAGCACGCACAATGTCAGTTAAGAGGGTAATCGCCATGAGCTCACTAATTACAAGCCTTACATATCATAGAAAACCCGATTAATGACCAGTTAGGGGAACAGTCAATTCAATTTGTACTGTTTCCCGACAAGTAACCGGAATTAGAAAAAAACTTTTGTGTATTGTTAGGCTGTTTGTTGTTGGGGAAAAACAGACAAAGGCGGTTGACGGAAGCAAATCGACTGTTGTCTCTCTCGATATTTTTAGAGTCTTGTACCAAGTCAGCAACTTATCATTGTTCATGAAGCTCTGTTTGTATGGCATATGAAATTCGCTACTTCTGTGGCTCACCGGCCCTACTTCAGAAATAGCCAACGACCACGAACTGGATCCAGGGAAGATGATTTTAAACGGCCATAGCTTGTCACCCAACCGTCCAATGATGGCAAGAAGGCGAGTTCAGCACTCAGGTTACTCAGGAGGGTGGTTGGAGCCTTTCATTCAAATTGCCTTCCATTATGCTCAGTTTAACGGCGCGCTCTCATCTCGAATTAAACATCCAGACGTACCGTTCTTATCTTGTAAATGATCCCATCCTTATTTTAAAAAATGCACAAAGGAGAGCCGTACGGTGGATCAAAACACTGTTCACTACCGAATCCAGATAGGCCGCGTAAAGTGGGACAGTTCTTAATTCACTACCGACAGTTTGGGAGGGGAATTAATTTTAGTGTATGAGATCCTTCATAAACCCTGTCATTCAGTTTCAACAACCTCCCCAAGAGAAATTTACTAAAAGTGACTTGCTTGACCCGACTTGCGGAGAACCGGTCTCCAGCTTCCAGGTGTGTTAAACTTGGCAAAACCTTTCAGAGTTTGTCGAAACAGCGTCCTCGGTAGAAGTGGACATGCAGGACCCCATACCAAACCTTTAGATACCTTATAGTCACCAAGATCATTGTACTAGAGTGGAGACATGCTCGACCTCTCATTTGCCACCAGCTGGTTATTGTTTGCTGTATGCTGGAGTAAGCCTGTAGTATGAATGATAAGTAATAGTTGAAGTTATCTTCCATTCGTTTTTCCTCAACTTCTCGTCGTTTTACCATATTATTGTTAAACTCTCAAAATGGAAAATATTCACCGATTTCGACTTTAACTTCCAAATCGTTTAATGCAGATTCAGACGTACACAGACACCCTCAGCTTCCGTCATTCTACAGAGATTTTATGAATCTCAAACCATTACTTCGAAGGATAATATGGACGCGGTCAGGCTTTGTCAAATTGGGATGTAGAGCTTCTAAAATGTATTCGAACACAGAGAGGAAAAGTGTGCTTCACGTGTACTACACTGGTGTAAGAAGCTTGTATCTATCTCAAATTCAACAGTGGCAATTCAACTGTATTTTCATAGGAAGATCCATCATAAAACAGCAAGGAGCGATCAATATAAATTTAGATAATGAAATATTTCTTCTTTCTGTTGATGACGTGCGTAAAACGTTTCGTTATTGAGATGGTCGGAAGTGAGTTCACGCTGCTAAAAATGATATTGCTTCAACGACCACTCGTTAATATAAACTGGTCAGCGGGGATATTCACACTGGTTTCTGGTGATTCCGGTACCGTCTGCGAACGAACCGCTGCTAGATTCTCGGCGAGTGTATTTGGAATTTCAGCGTATTGCTTAGTCGAGGATCACTTACTATTATACTCAAGGCAAATCAAGAAGACCATCCTGTACCCTGATTTGGTGGTCCCCTGTCTACAGATCGCTGTTTAACAATATGATGTGAGATGTGCCAAGGATTTTCTAACCTCGTCAAATCTACTTGCTTTTCCACCTAGTCAAACATTCCCATAAGACAATTTCCTACGTCGGCCTTGCTTTCAGAGCCGTATTCCAAGTGGTACGGTAGACCAATCCATAAACCAATGGACAGAGGGCTAGTGCACTGTGCACACGTACCTTTGGGGCACCGAGTCACACACATAGATATGATGGCTACAGCATGACGACGGCCCGTAACATTACTCACCTAATTAACTCACTTTATGCACGATAAGTGGAAAACACATCGGAGGTCGGACATCAAGAGCTTACATGAATCCTCCGAGAGGAACGGTCGGGTTGTATATTCCGAAAATAAAGTGGACAAACATACATCCATTTCCCGGGGGTGCAACGGAAAAACACCCGCTAGTCGAGTATCTTTACAACCTCAAGGAAAACGAAGAGTTGCAAACACGCCGTGTCGTCGTTATCCTCATAGACACCTTAACAGCAGCATTACAGAATGACGGATATTATTTGACAAAAAAAGCAGCCAACAGATAAAAGCCGCCGCGTGCTTCTAGTGATATAGATGGCACCGTTTTTGGTAGCGTCACAATTACTATGTCATAGTACCACCAGAGTTCGGCCTTATGTAAGAAAGCCGGTTTCCACTTCGAAGGTGCGATCACTTACCTAACAACGCTCAATTGATGAACAGCCTATTGAGTGTAACTGAACGTTCGCTACCACATGAGCCACTAAAGGTCTGGATTAAGAACGTCCAATAACCAAACACACGGTCTAAGGTTCCCGCACGGCTGACCGCCACCAATTTTGTCTAGAGCTGGGCAGTATGATGGCAACCAGAACAGTTGCTACCTTGTTCTTCTCCGCAAGCCCACTACCATTTCGTAATTGATCCCTGCACGAAAGCTATTCCCTGACCATCATCCCTAGAATGCGTATGATGACCATGGGATGGCACACTATCACGCGGAGGCCAAATATACCATTTGCTGTTAGAAGACAAGAAGCACGATTACCTTAGCTGGATGACTTCCACCACGCAGTAGTAGCCCCCCTATTTGACCTAAATTACGTCTTTTGTGAATAGTACGTTTGATGTCATAATTATACTAGTATAGAGGTCGCTTGGTCGCCGGCTTGAATTTGGTCATTTTCTGCTTCTGCTCGACCATTAATGGTCGAAAACTCTCTCGGGACGTACCATTTAGAACGTATGTGGCATTTCATATTGATTTCATATATCTAAGTTTACGTATTAGTTGACATCCATGTATTTTCTATTACAGAAACACTACCGAGCTGTTTGCGGTCGTTATCCATTTGATCTGACCTCGGGGTGTTAAGTTCTAGTGGTACCTAGCTAACGTCTGAAGTGAAACGCACACCAGATTCTACATAACCCGAGTCTAAACAAGAGATGTACAAGCCTGTCGGTGGCAAACACTGCCGGGAAACAATGAGAGCCCAAACGTTGTCGAAAGGATCGAAAGCTTTACCAACAAACACGGCAAACAAACAACCTTCAAGCGAAGTTGGGTAACGTGAAACCGACAAACCATATGGAATGAAATAGTCCATCATGCCTAATGAGAACTGACTTACCGACCGAAAAAAATAACGGACTGATCAAACAGAGTCTCTCACATGAGCTGTACAACGGCTGAAGATGGAAAAGAATGCAAGCCCTGAAAACGAATTCCTCCGCAGTTGGAGCCACCAACAAATTGCGTACACTGATCCAGTTGAAAAAGCGAGACGCCCAAAATTCCAAGTCTGACGAGCAGATTCAGGAAAACGGAAGTTTTATAACTAAAAGCCGACACAATCTGCGTTTTTAAGACGGAACTGATTAAAATAAACGAATTATGATCATTAACTAGGAACATTTGAAGAGTTTCCCTTATGTGTTTCATTGTAAGTTCAAGCACGTGTGGTTAAATAAGAACAGTACAGAGAAGAAACTGTATACGGGTTCACATCTGAGAAGACAGGGTAGTAAACGTTCATAAAATACTGAGTAGATTGAACTGGCGTAAATGGAAGACTGGGTTTGTTTTAGATGCCACTGATTTGCAAAGCAAATTAAAAGCTGACAGCACCTGTCGCCAGGTTTAATATGGACTCAGCTATCTGTTTGCTTAAATGCTTGCAAATCGAATGTGGAAAACTCATATGTCGCAATTTCCCCATGAATTCCGACGGAACACCCTTTCGTCGCAAAACGCAAACTAAAATAACTGAGCCCCGAGCCTCAAGCACCTAGCAGGAGGCGTTTGCCTCTGGCCAAACAGTTCCCCCACTAAACAAAGTAGAGTAGCAATGGGCACAGGCTGTAACGCATAAGCGTCGTATCATTTTGTCCAGTTATAACAAACCAAGGAAGACAACTCATACTAGAAATTAAGAATTGCGGCAGTTGGGTATATTTCACATGAAAATAGAAGTCACTCAGTATTATGAGTAATCAAGCCCTCGGGGAAGAGATCAGCAATTGGATCGACTCATATAGGTTAGCAAGGTGTAGTAATCATTGCAGAACAACACGAGGCAAAACCAACGGCCGGTTAGACATACATCTGCCCATGGCTGCTTAGAAGTCCGAGATTCTTGTGTAACTTGTACAGCACCGTGAAGCTTGCACGAACATTGTAGGAGTACGTGTGCCCCTTCAAAGGCAGCTGAGCGGAAGGCGACGGGTGGTGGACATGCACATTATCTAACTGAACGATTTCCGATAACTAAGAATGCTCTAAAGGTATTCCACCTTATCTGAAGTAGATGTGAGAAAAGAACAGTCCGAGGAAGACGGCCTATCCACAGCTTACGACGCTTAACACGCCGTGTTGTGCACTACGAATGCTAGTTCGGATTATCAACATTACTGTTGATTATACCCTCTAACTGATGTGGCCCAATATGGGGTCAATGAAACGTAACAGTCCCGATGAACTCTCGCAGTCTTCGTTTAATGGTACACAGTAGCCGAGCTGACAATAATGCCCAGAAGCTCCTGATTGGCAAACCCTATCTGGATACCATTTCTCTTGTCAAAAATGCGAACGGGATGCGATCGGGGGATCAGTAAAACTTCTGCTGTCACCCGAGGCAACAAGAAAAGCCCGAAGTCAGTTCACAGAATGGAACCTCAAACGATTCAACAAAAGGTGACCCAGAAACACATTGCCATCCTTGAAAATATTTTTGGTCATATATTCTATTGTGTTGAGATCTATGACAATGTGTTGCTATCTGCAGCGTCTCAGGTGAGTTAGTATTCTACTTTGAAATGTACGTAATCTTCAAGCAGAAATGTTCCAAAGAAATAGATACGTAAACACATCAATATATTTGCGATCTGAGCTGATGTTCAAGTGTCATATAGTCGTTATGGAAAGATCAAGCTTTAGTGAAGAAAATGAAAAAAATGGAAGGGACCTAACTACTGAAGCAACTGTGGCCCAACTCAAACGTTTAAATTGGAAGAGTCCGCACGTTGGAAAATATCGAGCTTTAGGTGAAAGTAAAGCGTCATCAGCAGGGCTTCTTCATGGCTTTGACTGAAATGGCTTCACAACCAACTCCGCCAAACGACAAATTTGCGCTGCTGAGCCTCAATCGCTACCACTTCACCTAAAATCCCCAGCTACCAACTCTCAGTCGCGAAGGCACCAGCCCGGAAGAACCCGACCTACCGTGGCCAAAACATTGGTAAACAACTTTATTTCTTTGCACAGTCATCGACTGCCCATCTCACATCTTACGCCAATCGGCTGTATTATGGGCGGCGTTCGGTGTAACAGACAGTTAGCTTTAGCACATTACTGTGTGCGGATAGATCAAAGCATGATCAGCATACCGGAGATTCTCAACAATGTGACTATCCCGCATACAAAAAATTAAATTGTGATTACAGGACCGATAGAAAATACACCCTATGTTCGCTGGTGATACGTTGCTAAGCCTTCAGTACGTACACTGAGCACCATTCGGTTCACGGATGTCGAAGTGCATGCACAAAGCAAGTGTCGTAATTGTGTCGTTCGCAAGCTTGCTCACAAGTTGACCGAAGCGGCTTTCACTAGTCGGTTAACATAGGCGTGAATGTCTAATTCCATTTTTGGCCGTACAGCTTGGTTGAAGCTTTAAACACAAACGTCGTCCATGAAAAGCAAGCAAGTCAAGAAGTAAAGACCGCTCTTCACAAAAATGTATACGTATCCAAAACCTCAGTAATTTTACAAGTTATACGTAGATATCCTGAAAGTCTCACAGCTGACACATGAGACATTTTGCGTAAAAGCCTGCTGTTACTCGTGAAGTAAGAATAGTGTTGCCTCGACAGATACGGGATAAATACGAAACTGCAATACACAAGACGAGCTATTGGTTTTCGCCACTGTTATAAAATTAAACGAAGTAGTTTGAATGCACATATATATGCATCAATTTACATAAACACGCCTTGAGTGCCTTTTTCACAACACCTAATGGGAACCATGGGATTTAAAACACTACCATATCTACTTATTGAAAAAGATGAGCAATGTACAGTTCAAGGGCAATCGATCTGTGCCACAATATCACTCCCAATTCCCATAAACACAATTAAATGAGTTGTGTCACGAGATATGAGAATTCAGAAACTTCTAGTGCGCTAATGTGTACGAAATAAGAGGATGTAGTAGAAATGTGGGTTGTGTTTGACTTACCAAAGAGCACACGCATACGGCCACTGACAAGATCATCAACAAGTGTTCCTAAATACAAGACCTGAGCAATACGTTTCACCAGCAAACTGAAACGAACCATAGTCAATGAGAGGGGAATAATGAATGAGTGGATGAGGTGATCTGAGCGGATAAATATTTGGTGCCAATTATATGAAAAGGGGTCCCGCTAACAAAAGTGAAATAACAGTAAGTTCAACTCACCCAAGAATGCCCCGAGTTATGAATGAAAGTCAAAATGTGTAACATAATGATTGTGCATGTGAAAGCCACAGAGATGAAGCGGCTCCTAATAGCGGTTGGATGGTTTCTAGAGGCATATTAAAAAGTCCGTCACCTTACCGTGATAAACCGCCTTTGCCAAAATAAAGTCCGATGATAAATATGAGGGAGTAAACAAAACAAAAAACAAAGGGCGGCCCTAAAAAAAGTCGAAAATAGCCTCTAAGCGGCACTAACATGAACCAACCCAACACAACATCCCAAGCCATTCCAAACGTGACGAGTACAATTACACACAACACCCAAGGTCTTCAGAAGGTCATGGATCAGGGTTCGCGGCAGAGGCCCCAAGTGTCCTGATCCTGCCGGCTTTCCTTGTCTAGTATCAGCGGACTTCCGTTGATCTGAAAAGCAATTACTGAAAACAGCGCGTAGCACCGCTCGTGGGAATTACGGTAAATATCAAGGACAAAGTAAGATTGCTTGCACAATAAGTTCTTAGGTAGACGAGAACTAAGCAGTTGTAAAGCAATCTACAGAGGCTCTGCTAACCAACTTTCAAGAAAAAACTTCTAAGAAAAAACTTCTACATAAGGAAGGTTGAAAAATTTCCTGTTGTCCTCTCTGGCGGTCGATACTCGTTACAATCGTAGAGTCTGTTCCCGTTTTGGTCTCTTGTTACGCAATACTCCTCGTACCTGTTATGTCCATTGTACATATGAACCGCTCAACGACTGTTTGAATAAATATACATTCCGACCTAGTTCGTTTCAATCTCTGCTTTCACGCGGTCATGGTCATCGTGAGCTAACCGTGGCAACGTTCTTTTAGCACGCCAGGGGAACCAAATCCGCTGGAATCTCCTGGCTATTAAAAGAGAAAATCTTCTTGCAATACGCGGCGGATTTAACATGGTGGGATGTGTTATGGGCAGCTGTTCAGTCACTGTATTTGCTTTGTATCACTGTTGCCCGAACTCTTCGTCTCACTACACAATGAATGGCTGTTCCACGAGGCTGTAGTGCTAGATCCTGAATTCGTACGCCCAGAGTTTCCCCAACCTTATGCTACCGTGAATCGTAAGTCGCAGGGAGAAAACGGTGATTCTGCAAACAAACTTTAGTTATTGATTTACTCACCGTTCATAACAGACTTCAACGTAACAATTAAGAGGTTCAAGGGAGCTGGACGTGAGAGCACCTTGAGCACAACCGCACAGCAGACGCCAGAGTGGAAGAGTGCGTCGACGGAAAATTCCAGTCGACCTTCAGAATTCAAACAAACGTTAGGCTGGTTGAGCGGCGTTCATAATGGTAATAGCTCAACATTGTTATCCTAGTGAATGTAACCTACAGGAGTAGAGGTAGTGCGAATTAATTACACAGCTGAGAGCATAACTGCGATACTTATGCTGGCCCACTAACTTTGATGCTAGTGGTTTGTAGTAAGTTTACATATACAAGGTAATGTGAACAGACGCGGTGGTACTGGCAAGGCAAATCTCACGTCGCGGGGAGTTTAGAATTTTGGGGACGTCGAAGGTGATCTCACTACAAGGCTTACTCAAAGGAAGAAATGTGTGAGAATCAAATCACCGCGGATTCTTTAGGATCAGAGTGGACAGAAATCGAGGATTTCAAGTCGGGACTCGTATGTGACATTTCGTAGGCCTGTGACTAGTTTGGTAGCCACGTATTGAAAAAACTCAACAGCCAACGTGTCTTTCTTCAGGCTGATGTACATGGCAGGTTAGTATCCTCGAAGAGCAATTTTGCACCAACCTCGCAAAACGTTTGAAACACCTTCTTTCTGTGCGGAAATATCCACGTCTTATCAATCAATTTCACTAGCCCATAGATCCACCAGTTTCTTGTGTTTCAGAAGGCATATCATTTATGGAGACGCCGTGCCCCGAATTGTTTTTACGTTCATCCGTGTTGTTTACTAGTTTCCAATTCTCTAGCAGCTTCAAGTTTATAGCGCTAGTATTTTGCATTTCAAAATTTGGGATGTTTTTCTCACCCACCGCAAAGTTAGTTCCTAGCTGTTCAGGGTGTACGCCCAAAAATTTCACATCCTTGTGCTAACGCGATTCGGAATTCCTAACACGTTGCCAACTAACGATGGTTCACTTCTGTACAGCGCTCTTCCATCGGTTTCACATGTTGTTCAAATTTATCAACTTGATCTTGCAATGCCATATAAATTTTGCTCACACTAATTTCTCCCTTTTTGCACAGCCGCCTGCTGAAAATACTCGGATTTTTCCACGCATTTTGTTACCCCCGTTGTATCAGGAGCATCGTCGCAGCTCTGACTGCTTCTCAGTAGTTCACGGTAACTCCGCAATATTCTTGCTCCCCGAATACTGGTCATTTGGAATATGATGGTTGCTATCCCGAATATCCTTGAACATCTTCTGCGAGTAAGATGTATTGATCGCCGTAACTCTGTCTAACCCTGCAATAGTTCTGTTGCATTTTTTGTTATTTTGTTTTTGGTGGCACAGTGAGGTGCACCGGCATTTACTGAAACTATCCGGTAGTTTGCTCCTGACTACTACAGGTGGTAGTTAGGTGGGCGTGAGATGTTGATTTTGTCAAGGTTTGTTGCGTTATTTTGAGATTGCTGAGGTTTGATTGATGTTGAAAGGTGGCCCTACGCTTTACTCTCTTCCCCAAATGAGATACATTATTCCTCCTTGTTCTTACACAACCTGCTTCGACCGTTTCCCTTACCCCTATTTAGTCCGAGCCATGTAAACTTCCAAATACCGAAATTAGACATTTTTCTTCCATATTTTCCCTTGAGTAACTTATGATTCCCGTCGTTTCTCGATGCATGAACAGTCGTTTTGCTCTGACCAAACCAATGACCATTTGTTTGAGTGAGCTCAACCCGTTTTATCGTCCACCATTGTTGATCGGTGCCTGGTTGTTAATTTGTTGTTCGGGCACTTTCTTTGATTTCTGAGGATTTTCACATTCGAGATGAGAGACAATTTTCTTGTACATTGATTCAATTAGTACCGTATTAACTCCAGTTATTACGAGCGCCTTCTCGTTAACCGTTTCGAGGATGGGTTCTCTGTCGTTGAATATTGAGAGGCATTTACTGGATCAACAGATTACGCGTAACTCGGTGTGAACTTGGATCGTTAGCGAACGATTCAATATGAGAGGACCCTTAACACAAACGTACACCAACCGCCAGCGTGGGCAAACGTTGGTGGAACCTCCAACCCATCTTCAATATTCAAACAAAGGTCTGACTGGCGGGGATGCGTTCCCAACGGTAATGGCTAAATTATTATTATTTTAGAGTGTAGGCTGCAGTATTGGAGGTCACGCGATTTCCTCATACAGCCAAGAGTGAAGCGACAGTAATCACATCACCACACTAATCTCGAAGCTAACGGTTTGTGGTGAATTCACAATCAAGAAGTAACGTGACCAGGTACAGTGGTACCAGTAACGTATCCCTCAGGTAGGACGTTGTTTGGGAATTTGGGAAAGTCAAATTTGGTCTCGTAACATATTTTTCACTTTTCCCAAATTTGCCTGTGCACCTGATGTTCGAACAGTGTTATTCAGCAGTGAACTTTTTCGCCCGGGTCGTGAGCTTTTCCGTCTCTCTCCGTGTTCCGTGCGCTGGTTTTTGGAGAGTTGAATGCTAATGGAACTAACTGCTAGGTTCAACAAACTTATAGATTTCTGTTTCCTCCATTACCTCCGCCGCAGATTCAGCATTGTTTCAGGCAGCACGACGGATCGAATCTCTTGGACGTTTGGTGGAGCTCTGAACTAACGCACCTCCACGAAATGCTACGAGTCAATTCCTTTTGTTTCTTTCAATTTTTGTTTCGTAACCAGGCTGTATTCATGCTGAAATCCGCTGTGAAAACTGGTGAGCCCGTATGTTTGCTGCGGTGGACTCATTAGGTGTATGTATAGTTTTTCCTTTCTGTTTCTAACACTATTTGGCTCCGGCTTATGATATCCTACGGCCACCTCACATTTCGGAGAAAACATTTTCCCAGAAAGCTAATAATCTTGATTTGGCAACAGTCATATCAAATTCTCAAATGTTTTCCATTAATTTGATGCGTTTTTGGGTTTCTTGAGATCGTTTTGCAGGCCACCGTGTTTTTCTTACGTGGACGGCTCAAACAGAAAATTACCTTGATTTCACCCGTGCCTTGCTTGTGAATGTTGTTCAAAGGTTAATTCAGCTGATCGAGGCAGCTACCAGCGAGAACACCTACCACATACTTGAGCGTTGTCCATGGCTTTAATCAACTCGACTGACCAGCTACCAGCGTGAGCGCGCACTGCATGGGTTTTGCAATTCCGTGGCTTCATTCTGTCAACAAAACATAAAAACAAATGCGTGCAATAATGAATTAAACTGTACTACACCAGCCACAACACTTTCCTGCGAGACATGGTAAACAATATTTTGCCAGTCAAGATTCTCGGATCTGGTTCCTGCTGAATGATCGCCCGAAAAGTTAATCGGAACTGGCAACCCTTTGTTCCGGATATGGTCCGAAAGTGCTTCATAACAAAAGACCGCAGTTTCTCGAAATTCCATGTATGAATAGCCCTGTTTCCGGAATCCATCGAGTTTACTGAATGGGTTATTGCGCAGGGTATTTCATTCGAAGCGTTGCAAGCTTTCATTTCGTCCGTCGCTACTATGATAAGAGGCTGAACGTGGAATATATAAACAGTTTAACCAGATCACTGGGGCGTGTTTTTAGATGGTGAGTCTCAGGACAGTCGTCAGTTAAAACAGATGAGTTACTATCCATGAAAAAATTACCGTCGTGAGTGTCACCTCCTAAAAGCTTGTCTTCAAAACCATATTTCAAAGATGTCCGATTAATCCGAATATCACTTTTAGCTTCTCACCATAATAGAGAACGGCTTGCAGAATTTTGGATCCCGGGTTTGCTAAAACATGCTGCACCGTTTTCGAACGTGCTGTGCTCGGTTTGGTTCGTGTCGAAAGGTGGCCCCACATTTTATCAATTTTCCTGAATAAACCGAGTAAATCCTCCCTATCTACTCACAGGATACTGCTACCGTTTACGTTGGTCCTATTTGATGTGACCCTCGTGAACTTCTAAATGCTTATTTTTCTTCGTAGCTTATAATTTTTAAAACTTCTCGATGCGTAAAAACTCGTCTGACTTGGACCCAACCAATTGTCATTTGTTTGTTTGAGGTCAATTTCGCTCCATTGTCACCTATCGCTCTTGTCGATTTTTACTGCGGGCGCATTCTTTGCCCCATTTCTGATGATTCTTTACCTCCAAGGTGAGAGATTTGGTTCTCATGTACAGTGATCCGATCAGTATTAAATCCAACTTTTACTAGCCCATCCTCGTCAACAATTTCGAAGATAGACTATCCACTCAGTGGTTAGATACAAAGAAGGACATTTATCCGATCAACGGATCACGCCTAACTAGGTGTGAACGAAAATCACTGATGAACGATCCGGTATCAGATGCGTTCAAACTAGTAGCTACTTCGCCCAGCTGACTTGAACTTTGAACAACAGTCACATGGAACACACTGGTAAAATCAGGGTATTTTTGTATTTGAACCGTCCACGACATATTGTGATGGTCTCCTTCAATTCCGTTGAAAAACATTTGGGTGAGACTGCTATAGCCGTAGGCCTGGACGACTAGCCCCCCAACGTACGACGACGTCTATGAAATACGTTGATTCTGACAACCATAAGTGTCCATGGAACGAATATCGAACTGTTGAAGCTGGACTGATACAAGTGCGTATTAATGTTAACATCGGAGAAATACGACGCATCAGGGTGCATCGTTAACCGTCAGATAAATGAACATTGGACTGCATATACGTTATAAGCTGCATATCATCATAGTCAGGAAGCAACAATCTAGACGGTACGCAAATTGTAATTGATAGATTGGAATATATTACCCACGTTTACGTCGACGCCTACGGACCGTAGATAAAAAGATCACCTGGTAACATCATATGCAACAGTTTTGAGGAGCGACAGCTCGTCGATCGGTTTCTACCTGAAATACTGGCAGGAAGATAGATTGAACACGTAACTCAGATAGAAAGCTAGCCTACAGACGTCGAGGAATAACTTCCATTGGAAGTTGGTTCGAAGTACAGTGTTAACGCAATGTAATCGACTATTACAGGTTCGTTTATATCCACCGAAGCGCGCAAAACTCGACGTTTGTGCGAGGTGGAGTTATGTAATGCCCAACGAAAATTCCGATGAAAATATTTTCAACACGATTGCCAACATGGAGCTTTTACCGAAAAAACATTTTTACAACTGAGTTGAGAAGATGAGCAATTTTTAGATACAGCCGACCTTTTTCTGCAACACAGTTATTCTCCACAAAATGTATGTTTCTCATGGAATGTGCACGGTAGTAATTCACGAAAATTTGGAGGGGGATATTTTTCGCCCCCAGCTAGCCGTCTCCAGCTGGTTCTGGCCTCAAAACAGCATACCAGCGAAATACACACATGTTCACACTGGTCGAGCATTGGTTACGGAAGGAAACTGAAAAGTGGTGACTTTAGCAGGCCTGAAACCTTTCGGACCTCATTCCAAAGTCCCGTAGAATAAACGGGATTTCTTTCATGTATCTAACTGAGTGGACAGAACCATTATTATTTCCGACCGCCTATCAGGCAAGGACCCCTTATTCACCATAGGTACACCGTCCGTAGTGTAAAGAGATTGGATTGGATGAAGTCGTCGATACGAAGTTTACGGCCAATCAGTATCGAAAACACGAACAGACTTGTGTGTC
>QNGE01004071.1:0-20402 GCA_008508345.1 Paragonimus westermani
ATATATATATATATATATATATATATATATGTATATAGGGAACAAAACGTAAAATAAATCAACTACCATTGGATAACGACAAAGCGATCAGCTGGCGCCTAGTAACGCGGAATGGACAACTTGTTAGTGTTAACTCAGTGCCCACTGTATGGAAGGCTGGGTATCAAGGGGTTTCTGTTATTGCGATAGTTTGGTGCTTAACTGCCTTTGTTTATTGTACCAGAGTTTTGGATGCTCCTGAGTGAGTGAACAAAGGACACACTGTAATACGCGCCTGTCAGATGTTGAATAACGGCACCAGATATGGACAACTTAATGCTAATTCAATGCCACTGCTGAACATCTGGTGATCGGATAGACGGCAGGATGAACACTTGATCCCAAATGAAAAACCAGGTGACCTGGAACCCAGGACAATGAGCTTTTTGGAGAGTTCAATGGTCCATTGGCCAACTGAAGGAGTATACTGTGTTGAGCAATCGGTTAAAATGAACAGACACATCAGAGTGAACAGTGAACTAGGCAGAGACAAGCAGTACAGCTCAACCAACGGGGACAGGCAATAAACGATGTGACCTCCTTTTTATCTCACCGCGCTTAATCTGCATCTCCGTCTCGCACGCTTAAGCAACTGTTGCTGAAAACCAGCAATTGTTCAAGATCTCGATTTTCACGCAACCCCCCAAAGTCCTAAAATGAATACAATTATTCGAGTACCGAAAAAGAACATAGAATGAAGATGCATTGGAAAAAGTAGTTTCTACTGTCGCACATCAAGGCGGAATTGGTAAACCTTTGATACGGGTTACTACAACAGCTCTTATCAGCGTGCGACTGTTGTGTACTCGTAGCAATTTGTGTCACATTTTTGAAAGCCCTCAGATATGAAAAAGCTGTCGATTCCTAAGTCAAGACAGTGTCATTGTTTTTTGTAGGAAGCAGAATCAGGTGACCAAGCAATTCAGTATGAAATGGGCCGGACAATATTGTCTGGTCGTTCACCTCACCATCTCCACATTTGCACTGTTCGACTCAAAACGAAACCGCAGCTCATTATCTCTCAACACACATTCCAACTGATTAAATTTTTATTGTTGTCTATCAGCATGATCAGCTCGATCGAATTGTGTTCAGTCCGGTGAGCTAATGGGCGTTACATGAAAAGACCAAGGACAGGATGACCAGTTAAATTGCTGGCACTTATCACAAAGCACGTAAACTATTCACATTGACAGACAAAATTCCGATTAATTAGCTAATTAGTGGAATTGCCAAACAAAGACGAATTATCGAGAATCCATTTGTGTTCTGGTTTTACCGATGAAAACGATCCACTGAGGATAGAAATTCACATGGGCACGAGTGGGGCGTTCAAGATATTATCCGTAATTCGCAATGAGCGTATCATTATTGTTATTAATATTGACACTGAATCGTCGTCGTCAGAAACGAGGAAGATTCCTCATGTCATAACTGATGTTCAAGGATCAAAATACCTTCACTAACAGCCGCAATTCCCACCCAAATTAGGACAACAGAGTATGCATGAGAATGTTCCAATCACTTTGTCACGCGATACACATATCACTTCGGTTTGATATTCAAAAACAAAATGAGAAACTTGTTTCTCCCAGTTTTACAGACGACAGCTGACAGTTGTGCCAAATCACTTCGGTGTTCCACGGTTCCACATACCGCAGACGTTTCTAAAGCCGAATACAACAGGCATACACAGAAGATAGGTCTTCGATGGATTGGGCCACATGTGGATAATTGTTCTGATATACCCGTTAAGTGAGATAATGTTTATTTATTTGTCATCACCTCTGAAGTTTACAAGGTTTTGACATTAGTAACGAAGTTGCGAGAAGAAGTGGAGTTAGCGATGGTAAGCGATTTTCACACCTTCTCGAAGTTGTCCGTTTCTCTGAATGGGTAGTAAGGATGGGGTGAAATAGTCAGCAGGCATTTTGTAACTCTACTGTATTCAAAACAATTCAAAATACTTTTCCGTCGAGTACAGCCAAAGCTGATTTAACTAGCCACAGAAAGAGCAGATTTAACGAGCCAGAATCGAACGATGATAGTACGCGTTAAAAGCGCTTGTCATACTGGCACCCACAAGCTGACCAACACGTGCTGTATTATTCGTAAGCACAACACTTACTAATTAAGAATCATCAGGCTCTGAACCAGTCAAGACTCCGTGATTAAGGACCATCAGTCCTTTTGAAATTGAGTAATCATGACACGAACACACTGCCCATCACATACGTCTGTTCGTTGACCGTATCCTGTGGGCGTTGAATGCTCATGACCAGCCTGGGTATCATAGACTTCCCAGTCAATGAGACAGAGGCCGTTTGACAGATCCACTTACATTAGACGAGATTGTGACGATGCATATGTGATTTCTCTTCATCGTGTTCTTTTAACGTTGATAAGCGACAGCAAAGTCTAGTTTCGTCAACTTTGCAAATAAAGGCCGAAGAATACTCCCTATTAACCATGGGTAGAATAATCTGCCACCAGCTGAATTAAGGGACTCGTTGTTGTGTCTCAGAATAAGCTTTTATAATGAGTGCTCGCGTTACTTCTAGTATGTGTATGCGATGATTTCTCGGCCTTTCCAGCTACCCTGGCGTGGTGGTCAGGCTTGTGAGGTGTTTTGAACCGGTGGGCTATGCCGAGTAATACTTCGGTTCATCCAGGTCCAACCATGTCAGCTGGGCTACAGAAAGACAGACAGAAATAAAGCAGCTACTCCCATGGGGTTGTATGTCGTAGTACTGTCTGTGTAAGGGTCCATAGAGAGTGAGGCACAAATAAGTATACGAGAAACCAGCAGAACTGCGGTCTTCTGCGTACAAAATGACAAGATACCCTCAAACAAAGAGCACTCCGACCGTCCAACGGTTGACAGTGACCACCTGAGTATTACCATGTGCGGTTGAAAAACCCTCAATAATTCCCAGGAGCTTGATGTAAATTACAACACACTTATTGCGTGCAACAGGAATCGAAGTGAATCGTCAACGTTTTGGTCATTGCGTCTCCGAGCAACGTTAACTTTTCATTGTCAAGAGAACCGGACTTTTGGGTCATTGGTTCCGGATAGGGTTATCCAAGAAAACCCTACATCTTGACTCGCCGGCCAGGCGTTTAAGTCAAAAGTTCCGAGTTGGGAACCCTCGTGTTCAGGTTAACATTGGATATGTGATGTGTAAGTTGAACAACCAACGGTGCAGAGAAAGCCACACGCGGTGAGTGTTGTGTGCAGGCATCATTTGACATTTGGTTACTGTGGCATGCTGCCAGCCATATACTGACTTAGGTGTCTACGTCACACGGTTATAGGACCTTACAATAGGTACACGCTGTACTCATCACCTCGTACGTATGCTATCCCATTGACGAACCGATCGAAACCGTGGACACCTAATCGTAAGTCCATAAACATGCTAGAATACTCATAGAAGGACATTCTATTCGTTTATTCTAAAACCTTTCCATCCACCCTCCATTCAGAGTTAGTAAGAACCTACTCACGTTGAAAGTGACTGTTTAGGCCGCTACAACATGAACAAAACAAAAAACAGCAGCAGCAGCAGCAGCAGCAACAACAACAAAGTATTCTGTCAACACGCTCGACTTCAGAATGTGTACATACCAGTATGTTCGAGTGATCGGGATAGACCTTAACATACAAACGATGGGTTCGAACAGATCGTCAACAGACTGACGGTAAAATATTCACACTGATGTGAATACCGAAATGATATTAGGAATGAACAAAATTTCAGGCACCGGCTAACATCAATTAAACACTTGGACGTGACACGCCATTTGGTGAAAACCGGTTCGAGTTACACTGCGCACTGGCTATGAGTATGGCAACTGTGACACCGGTAGCAGAGAGTAAAGCCCACCAGCATAAGCCATGTCTGAATACGTAACTGCACGATTGAAGACTGGTTGATGTTCAAAACCAGTCGACTTGGGAACGCGAGGTCCTCATAAAACACTTGCTTACTGATCAGAGTGCGTGACCAGAGAACATCGAGATAGCTGTGATTGAGGGGGTAAGTATTCCATTGACTGACTAAGGGGAGAGATGGAAGTAAAAATTTCAAGCATACTCGAAGGTACGGAGGCTTTGAGACGATAATGAAACATTTGGAGATGAGTACTAAAACGGGCGGAGTAATTGTCGTCAGTGATCATGAAATCGCGCTCAACCAATCGTTTGCGAAACCAAAATCCAGCAATGAATATGGAAAACACTTGTGTAGCATGGTGGGTGAGAGTTATGCGCCTTTGCTTCGATATATGATAAAACAGAAGGCTTTTGGTACATTCCGGTCACATGTTAGTACAATCAGATAGGGAGAAATGCTATCAACAATCACGTCACTTGTTTTGATACCAGACATACAATTAGGCAAAGATGACGGACGATCAGAATACGTCAATTGGTAACAAGAAAACTTAACGTCGGAAAACAACCACTTATGTGCAAGCAATTAAACTCGGTTCGCAACCGACCAAAGCAACACCAAAAGGCGTGTGCACAAACAAGAGAATGAGAAGATATGACGCAATAATTCCAAACATTTTTATCATTCGCTTGCGACGTGAAGTAAGAAGAGTTTTTGGGTAAATCAAAACAAGATGAAAACGAACCTGACTGAAACTTCATGCGGTAAAAACAGGACAATCTTGACATAACTGTTGGCTATTTCCTACACGACGGGGAAAACGATCATGACCACCAATGATGGCTCCCTTGAACCTTAGCGTGTGCAGTTTTTGATTACACAATACCATACACAAATACCACACAGCAAGGCTGCAGGATTGAAATAACTTCATTTGGGCTACTTTCTCCAAGCTCCAGCCACATTATAACCGCTTCGAAAATCGTGAACAGGACGGCCCAATTTAAGAAAACTTGATGGGACACAGCCGATCGAACGTGGTAGTGAAGACCAGAAGTGAACTGGGAAGAAAAAGTCCACAGATGGCGTTTCTGATCGAAATATGCCAGTTAACGGGTTTATCTGATTGTGAGAGAAACCTGTTTCCGCGTATAAACAATAATGGTTTTAGTCCAATTGAGCTGTTCGTAAAAGGAAAGCTTATAACGTTCAGGATTTAATACACAGGTCTAAACTTTTCTCCACGCTGTTCACGATGTCCTCCAAGGAGAATTGATTCTTTCTAATAATTAAAATGGGCTTTCAGATATGACTAAGAGGGTGTTGGCCAGAAAGAGACATGCACTTCATTTGGTATCATGATGTGACTCACACACTGAAACGCGCATGTGGTATCACATGATCAAACGGGAGTGGTCCGAAGCGTACATGGTTAGTGTTGTGATCATTGCTTCAAATTAGCAATTCAAACCAGGAATTCACAAAACGGATTGTTTCATTTGCTCTAAGTCTTATATCGTTCGTGTATGCTTCGGTCTAGTTGTGTGAACTGTGTGACAATCTCATGAGTGTTTCCTTTCTCACTAATCAGATGCACCCTGATCTTCGCAAAAATCAAATAAGCTCAGTGAGCAAGTGTACTTATTGGGGGTAACATGAAACAATCCGGGGCAGTACTGATAAAAAAGTATATGAAGAGAACACATACGTTCAGGAATACCCGAAAGATCTTTCGATTTGGAATGGGTAATTTAAAATTAAAAAAATAACGAGATAAGGAACGGAACAAGTTTGAGCTGGTGTATAATTAAAACTGTCGACCCGGTCTGAAATAAACATGATTGAAAAACCAACAGTGAACGTGTGCGATAAACTTGTTTTGAAAAACTGACAAAAGTCGAAGTACTTACGTCACGTTTCCAGGCTCTGTAGAATGATTTAGGGAGATTCTCCGAGACTGTTTTATAGAAGCGATGGCTTGTTGGAGCAAAATCTTCCATGATGAATTCACCTAAAGTAAGGCGTGAGTCAGAAAATCAAATACACACACGAGTCTAATTCGACAGAAAATGGATCAGACAAAGAAGAACATTCAGCAATCGACTGAAATGGACAGAGATCAATCAAACCAAAGAGGAAGTTCCGATATGAGTTACTGTTGACAGGTTTCCCACTTTATAAAAGCAACTGGAAGAGTGTGTCAGGTGAAGTTGTCATCCAGACTTCAGAAGTTCCGAGCCAGCTGAGGCAAGCTGTATGCAAAACACATGTAATCCAAGAAAACCTGAGTGTGGACAAAATACATCCATACTGGGACACGAAAATTAGTCGATACTAAGCTTATTCACATTGTTACTAGCACCCAATCATTTTCATCACAACCTGAAAGACGTAACCGTCTGAACCGACTTCTTTAAACCTCCGTTAAAAGGTTTGGCATGACTTCGGACAAAAACCAATTGCATCAGATAGTTCGAGAGTTCGAAGCCAATCATAACGAGTCACTGTTATGATGAGCAAAGAAAACTATTGTTTCAGCGTTTATCTTTCGGTTGTAGAGCTAGCCGGGTCGAGAGAGTGATATGGAATTCCCAAAAATGCATAATGGTTGACGCATTCGCAATCTACAGAGGTGACGTAAATGACGATATCTTGACGCTGATGAGACAGAATGTAACGAGGGAACTGCCTAAGGAACAGGCACACGTGAGTACAATGATCAACGTTCACAACCGTGAGCTAGGAAAAGTACTAATCTGATGATAAGCATCTCATTGAAATCACTAAACAGATGAGAACGGTTGTTCCTTCCACCTAACTTAGCAAGAACAAGTGATCGGCCCGTGAAAGAACTAGCCATTTTTTAACGGCTACACGCATAGAGTATCAAAACGCATGATACTGATCATCTTGTTCTTGATCGATCATGCGAAAACGCTTAAGGAATAAACTATTCTGACCTGTGTGCCACAAAAAAGCAGCGCCCAATGGAAGACGGTTTCACCCACAGATATTGAGTAACACTAACACTCCGTAAAATACAAGTCAACTAACGTGTGAAGGATATTAGTGAGGTTAGCGATTAGTTTAAACACTTCTGGCATAACAGAATACGTAACCTACTGACGGGTACGTGACAGATCGCAGTGAATGAGCATTTCATAGAGTTTCACGAAAACTCGTCCTGCAAGTAAGTGAGTCTGATGAATGGAATTTACTCAATGTTAAACTAACCCAATGAATTGTGACATTCATCCCATATCGCTTGCTTCCTCACATCAACCCGAGTATATGTGACAATAGGCCTGGCCTGCACACATATGTCTCAATATTAACTTCTACCTCCCATGTACAAGGTTACTCGTGCGCTAGAGCACAAATCATTTAACGTTACCAATCGCTAGGAAAGATCCGTCTGCATAGCACTGAGCCGGTGAACTTGGTGTTGTCGAGCACACAAGCACAGTCTGTTCACTGGTGCGCACCTAACCTTACGGGGAATACGAAGAGAGTCGCTGACAGCGTCCTACACAACCTTGATATGTGGTTTTATTCTGGATTCGATTCTTCTCATACGTCTGAAATTCTGATCAATTTGCTGGACGTGCAAACGGATATATTCGAAAAGTATGTATTATTATTTATATAGTTTCGTTGAGAAACAGAAATTCGAAGAAGCATTCGATTGCTAAATAGTAGCGCCGACCGAAGGTGTGTCAGAGCTGGGGGCACATCAAAGTGAATAGACTTAAAAGCTTCTCATTAACAGTAAACTGCACAACTCTTAAAAGTGTTTATTTGAAACTGCAGAGTTGTACTTGTATTGGCCATCTGTGAAGCAGACTGACAATGCCATTACGTTGGGGGAAATTCCGAGAAAAAGAGTAAAGTTGTCCCGGGTATTGAACAAAAGCAACCGGTCGATTCTTGTTTAACGAGTTGACCCGGGACATATCGTATGGTTAATCGGTTATGTTGACAATCTGAGTAGAGATACTGGAAATGAAGTTTAGGTTCTTTTTACTCGAACCACAAGACGTATTCCTGAGGATCGAGAGTGTTCCATGAGTTTGCACGGAACAGCAAACCATGGTTCTGCGTTCTTTCTTTTCTTATGCAGCCCTTCTTTTCTAAGAACGTTCAACATAAAATGCATGCATAATGGGGACCATGGATTCCGTGTACCGTAACTGGGTTGTATTAGCATCATGCAGATGTGACACTTCGGCAGGTTGCTGCGTGCACAATCAATTTCTTCGGTTTTTACATTCCACATGATCGTATCAGAGTGTTTATAAGTATCATGCTACGTTACGAAACTACATTCGGATATGAATTTGAGTGCTTTTGTTCGGGAAGAGGTAGGTTTCAGGAATAGTAACGAGAAACCCGGTTGACTGAACACTGGTCACGGATAGACGGTATGTTCCAAATCCAATATACAAAACCACTTCCGACTTGTTCACATGATTTTGAGACCTGGGTTCTTAATATACAAAAAACGACAATCCACCGTTGCTATATATCTTCTATGGAAAAGCATCGGCCACAAGGAATCGTGGATACTAATAACTAACGTCTTAGTATGACAATAGTCAGGGGTAGAAAAACGAAAAAGGTGGTGACATGAAAAAAATGAGATTGAGCTCACATAAAAGACAGCTCGCGCAATGCCAGAAATCAGTATTGAGGGCAGTCACATGAAACAAACTAGGATACATCCACCTGCTCACATTGGTGGCAATATCTTCACGATGCGTTCGTAATTTGCACACACGCTATTTACAAACCAAATAATCTTAGTAGAAAATACAATCTAGAATTATGTTGAAAAATGCACGATGCAAGCTATGCTCAGCTAAACCACAGATCCGAAAACCTAAATGAAGGGCTACACATTATCAGCTGTAAAGACTAAGAGGAATAAAATAGTAAGGATACACAAAAATGCACATCAGACCATAGCTGATCGATCAGGACACATTAAGGCAGAATCAGTGGTAGGCTATATTCTAAGACGGTAGCATGTACACCGATCACGTGTGTACCTATCGATGAGCCTTAGAACATTGTTAATATGATATAGGGGCTGTCTCCCTGTCTCGCACAGTATTATGTAGGCCTGGTTTAATTGTCATATGCTCAGTTAGGGATTAGGATGATAACTTTCGTAGGTGTTCGCCAGATAACAGGAGAACTGACGTGAAGCAAACGAGTTACACATGTCTGATTAGAAACTCATGTTAAACGCACACATGTCGTGGGGCTGAATGACCGAAAAGATATGCATGAAATGCGTTTGCATCTTCGGGGTGCAAAGTGTTATTTCAAGACTCGGGTGTTTCTATCCTTATCTGCACTAGTGGAAACAATCGGACTGAACCTGTATAGCACCATTCAGCCAGCTAGCAATATTACTTAATAGGTGTCCACGAGAACGCAGTTAATGGGTGCTACTTTCGTCAACCTTCGCCATTTACGGCGTCGAAAAAGACACCCGGCAGTAACTGAAGGGAAGAGCAAACAATACTTATTGGCGATCCATTCTACTCCACATTTCGGAAACGTGGCATAGTTTCAACGAAGGTAACTTCTAACTTACAGCGCTTGACCGCTTTGTCTCCATCAGTGAGCCAATATCAAGTCCGGTGAGGATCACGTGAGTAACGCAGCAGTTGATTGGCAAGCCGTTCGCATATTAGCTGTAACTTTGGCAAGCCAAACACTATTCAGGGGGTCAAAACTACGAGGCGATTAGCCAACGGCGTGACGAGGATTCACAAAAACCCTGGCTGTTCCGCTGAGTAAATGTGGTAGGTTTAACATGGTGGGTTGTGAAAGTTGTACTCATACGAATTCCCCGTTGTTACTCATGTAACTGAATTTATCCGAGAAAACGTTTGACATCCTTTTTCCAGAAAAGCCCACGTCACTGTCATTTTGAGTGGTGTCTCTGGTCGCAGTGCCATCCAATCAAACAAGTAGCGGTTTAAATACGTGAGAATGACAATTCGAATGGGAAAACAGTTTTTATCGTTGTCCTTGACAGAGTTCTTGGAAAACAGTAGGGTTCAGTAAGGACACTGTTTTTTAACACCCTAACACCCTTATGGAACCTATTCTTTTAAGTGTAGTGAATTTGACCAAATATGCCAATTACATTGAAGGAACACATCAACTGTTCATAGTGGCTCTCACATGTCTCGTATTTGACAGAAAGCGTGCTTTCGCCTCCTTTTCTCTCCTTTGAGCCCCCCTTTTTTTATTGTCCACGCTCTCTCTTCTATTGTTTAAAAGTGGCGATCCTTTAGCAAAAGCAACCAAAAACAGAATGTACGACCTTACGCCACTGTAAATAATGGAGACCGTGATTGAATAATTGCGCGATACTCCCGTGTGCATCCTAAGCTTTTCCATGGTGGAACTGATTTAGCTAACAAATCAGGTTTGCCAAACACGAGTGAAGATTTCTCGAGAAAACTTAGGAACCGAGTGTATATGTTGCATTTCAGTAAACTTCTACAGCAAACTGCCAGTCCACGCATAACGTAGTGCAGCATGCACGTGGCGGTGAAGTTATTACCAGCGGCGAACAGAGGGCTGACCACATGTTCCGCATACAGCGATGACGTTGTCACCTTACTGAGCAAACCGGAGAACGTCGATATCCACGTTCTAAAGTAACTAGAAGAGCCAGAATTCATGCTCAGACATGCTCCTGCCAAGGGTTTTATCTAAGGGGGGAAAAGTTGAAGTATACTGGACAAAAACGTTAGTGAAATCCTGTAGACAGAATGACTGGAACCTCGATATCATGCTGGAAGATAGTCCATCAGTTTTTGGTTTTGGATCGTCCCGAAACAAGCCATTGAGGCCTGTGAAACACAAGATCGTCAGACATACTTAATACCCAGTAGTAGTGTCACAGTTCGAAAATTTATCAAATTGGCAAGTAGGGTGTGTCGATGGCAGCTGATACCAACAAACTGAAGATGATGAAACGATAGAGGAATCCCAGTGGTTTGAGTACGACCATGCTGCCCTATTAGAATTGAAGTGACAACTACCGGACGAAAAAGATACGTGCTTTGATTCAGATATTGTTCGGCGAATCTGCATCGAAAAACGACAAGTGATCTCCAGTCCGATAGGATGATCGTAAAGATAACGATTCTGGAACACCAGGGACGGAAATTTTCTACGTCGGCAGATGTACGAATATGTGCTATCATAGTGTGCTTAAAAACCGTAAAGAGGGTGAGAAACAACAAGCGGATTCGACTCAACGAAAAACGAATGCAGATAGGTTATGCAGTCTGAACAGAGGGCGGGTCCCCTGTGCACACTCCGATTGCACTACCCTACAGCTAGGTGTGGACCAAAAGTAACAACCAGGTGGTCAGAATATGATGTAGATTCGAACGACTTGACGTCAGAACTTGGTGTCACATCCGTACCAATGGTCTTCTGGTAAGAGTACAAAGAACGAAGATAATTTGTGGCTTAACACGTTGTCTAGCACGAAATAGGAATAAATGAGACCTCAGTTGCGTTCTCCTCAAGCAAAAATTTCTCATTTCGCGTTTTTGAAATTATCGTAACACAGAGACATTATATGCTGCCAAATCACGAACATACAAGCTCCGACACGGCAGATACAACCGAGCTGATGCTCAATGCAACAAACCGTTTAAGCGATGGATTACTGGTTAAGAACACGTTGAAGTGTCATACGGACCCTGAATTGAGCTTGATTTAACACCAGAAAACTAATGTCGAAAATTACGTATTGGTGACTTAAATGGCTGCTAGTACTGGAACGAGCGAGTAACATCAGTGCCGAGAGTCAATCATATTCCGATGAGATACTGTTTAAAAAAGTGTGCGGAAGTCCAAATGATGCGCTTGAGGTGGCTTACAGCTATGCTGAAAATAGCACACGTACCACGATATTCCATGGGAATGGCGTCGACCGCCAAGCCAGGTTGACTGTCCCGTCGAGTTTTCCCAACATTCAGTGAACTCGAAGTATCTGACTTTTGGCGCCCTGTGTTTGATTCTCCAGCGGAAGATTCAGTTGCCTACACCAATGAACGAAAAAAATAGAACGAACCGAATGCAAGACAACAGTAAGAATAAGGTTGCTTTGCTATGTAGACTAACAAACAAGTCGGTTATGAAGTGAGCAAAATCCAACATAGGTGTGGGGGGCCTAACTGCAGTGATCAAGCATATTATCACCCAGAGGGTTCAAGAACCGTTCGATAGTCGACGATCTTCAACAGATACACAGAATTTTTTTTACAGGGCTTTGATTATGGTATTCGTATCCATCATAAAGATCTTTGGAGAAACTTGAGTTCTATCGCCATTTTGAATTGAAGTATACACCGAATGGCCGGACCGTATCGATAAATCAGTGTACCGGTACACCAACTACCAAAATCAATGGACGGAGTTTCAAATGAACGAGTTGTTGTCGATCTCTCAGTTGATTTTTTTACTTCAGTATGTGAAACCAAGTCGCACTCCACGTTATAATGTTACATAACGGAACGCTTCGCATTAAGGATATGGGTCTGTTAATGAGCACAACAAGAAATCATACTTGTAAACGTGAAGCAATTTGTCCTCTTTACCATCTGGAATGGCGTAGAAACAACCCGAAGTTCGCTAGATGAGTACATTTCGTGTACTCTTTCCAATCACAAACATCGACCAGATGTCAGCTAATGTAAGGCTTTGGAAAAAAGGTTGATCAGACAACCGATATCCGACATGGTCATGGTCATCACGACTGGCGATAAGCAAGACAAGTACATAATAGAGAAAAGGACGAAAAAAGAATCAGAAAGTCTCCAAAGCAAGCATTCGTAAGAAAAAGAGTATAAATCAGACGAAAAAAGCTGAAAAACTGAGTAACACCGTTGTGAACGATCAAGTGCGATCAACAATATGGCCCGAATACTTCGGCGAACAATTCCCTAGGTAGCAACAGGATGAAAGTAAACGGGAAACTCACTTCTGAGACGAAAGAGCCATTTTTGGAAGTATCTGTGAGCACTGTAGGCATTCCTCCATCAATCTCGGTCAGCTGTTCAAGCTGGTCCAGTTCATCCACTGCTGCATAAGAGCGGGCCTTGTCAGCCACGTTGGGAGCAACTTCACCAAGCCAAGCCAATGCGTACTCACCGAAATCGGTCAGCTGTTCGATTAAACGCTTGTGTACGGTGGTCAGATAGCGTGTGAGTTGTGTAAACAGTGTGGAACTGAGAAGATGAGGACATGGAAAAAACTTGGATTCGGCATGCAACTTAAACAAAACAAACATGCAAATCGGAATTTCGCTTCTAATGGTTTGAGCATAGCAATGTACCAAACGAGGCCTCTGATCTGAGAAAATCGCAAATGACATGGCGTTAGGATGAGTTATTCAGTTGCATCAACAACGTCTGTGCACACAACACCGGCTGACGGATTTTGAAAGTGTATTTTCGTTTTCTGGTGCACCATTTGCTTAATCTGTTTGCAACTAACGCTTATTACCAGCTACATTTACAGATGCAGTAACAAGCACAGGCATCGTTAGAGGGATTTCACACGTCACCAGAAACGATCAAGCATATTAGAATGTAGACCATTCGAACGGCGATGCAAAGCAACTCCAATGTGATTTAAGTGACAGAGAATCTTCGTTTTTCACTAAACCTTCGACAAAGTTGTGAGCATTAGGGAACAAGTGTAGATTAAAGAGGGTACAGAGTGAGGAGTTGAATTGTGGATCGCCCCAAGTGTTCACATCTAGGTCCAGTACTAAATGGTTTATTGTAGGCACAGCCTGAAAACTCATCAAGGAAGAAAGAAGGGGGATACGGTGAGTTAAGAGGTAAACAACAGATAACCCCGTCTGGCCGAAACTGAATTCGATCAATGGGTAGCGAACAAGCCACAGAGAAGGCATAATTAGCGAACAATAAACCAATACGACAAAATAGTTCTCTTAAGGTTACACAGGTCAACAGGATGATTATTGGCCGCTCAGGAGACATAGACCATCCAAAAAAATCAGATCACTGTGGAAAATCAGGCAGCTTGTAGCGTAGTTTGATTACTTGCTGGCCGAATAAATTTTGTGTGTCAAAATAACAGTCGAGTGTTCAACAAACGAGAATCACCACAAACAGAAACCGCTGATACACACACTTTTGCTACCACTGGCAGGATGTGATGCGCAACGGAAAAGGCGCGCTGGCAATGAGGAGATTCGCGAATGTCATCTAATTACAAACGCGCATAGTAATCCCGATTTGCGGAACCCTCACCTGAATGTGTTACGCTTGCTCATTCACAGCCTGCAGCATCCTTCACCGTTGATAGAAGCTGATTTATGTTAATGAACGCCACAATGAAGGTGCTAGGAGCCTCCCAGATAAACTCTAGAGGGAAGCGAAGCATTTGCATGTTGATGCTGCCAGGTATGACTTGGAAACCTATTCGAGTAAGTTAGCGTTGTGCGTTACCATAATCTTTAAATCACCTCCGGCAGATATGTCAATTATTTGCTTCACTTACAATAATTGTTATTTACAGCGATTCCTTCACTGCTTCGGCACTCATGCCTCTGATGATAACTGGCTGTCAATTGCGACTTAGGTGATCACGTCAGCCAACCAATCACATGCATCGTGGAGGAAAGTCAATCAGTGTTGGTAAATATTAAAGACATATAAATCGATACCTGACAATCATGTAGGCCTTCGCGTCAGTCGTGTCCTCATCCTGCTTGGCCATGCAATAGTGGATACGATTACGCCAGTTTTCATCGGTCGAAGTAAATGGCTTCGTAGAGTCCGGGACAATCAGCACCTCTGTAATGCACAAGCTGCACTGTACCGTCAAAATATACAAGAGTACGCGTAACTCAAACAAACAAGCATTAATTGGGAACGGGAATATTCGTGGGAAGCTGACACAACAGTAAGTTAAACCAACAAGTGTGAGTATGACATTTTAAGTTCTATTGTCAGGTAGAGTGCTACGTGGTCTTTTGAAGATATTGCCATTGCTTGTATTGTTCAAAACTTTACTTATCCTATTGGAAACATCCGAAATATGATAATAATCGATCGCCCATGGGTTCACATTTAGACGGTGATCTTTTTCTACATTAGATAAATACGGTTCGTTCGCGCGGGTACTTTTTCCAGTGGACTCACGGTGAATGAATTTAACGCGGAAGAAACAGCCGATCCGGTGGCTTTTACTCGCAATTTCAGACCAAACAGAAACAACTCGAAGTTGAAGACAATTGAAATATGCAAGTAGCGTGGTAAGGAGTCCGAGGACGCAGTCAATAAAACGAAATAGAACAACTATGTTAAAAATATTTACAGCCACTGTCAAAATCCACTTACGGCGCGTCATGAGAATGAGACTCAAGGAACAAGGTACGGATGAGTAGTGAGGGATTTTGGTTTACATTGAACATCAGAGAAAGTTGACCACAGTTGTCACATCCCCAGAGACTTTTCAATCAGCCCCTTTTGATAAGGAGCATTAAGTTAGAATTTCGTTCTTGTTAGACCCCTTCACCATCGGGATTAGAACTTTGGCCAAGCTTTCATGAATCAAGCTTGTTGGTCGCTGCGCCACGGACCACACATTAGGCCCACCTGAACTACCATATATGGACGTTCAGCCCCATTTGACTGTCAGTAAGGTTGTTAAAGTCCAGTATAGTTTCCCGCTTACTGTTCCGTGGACAAATGCACGAATGAATTTATTCTGAGAGAAAGCAGAAATAGTTGCATTTTTGAGAGAGTCGCAAGAAAATGCAGCACAGTATACGAGAGGATTCGGGGTCAGATATGCTGTGCTTTTAATTGATGGTGCTTATTTACAAATAGTACTTTACATTCACAGTTGGATCGTTTATCACATAGAGTCACGGACCAGCTTAGCCACTGTACAGTATTTCAAACGAAGCACGCGCACATACTTGGATGCTGTCATCACACGGAACAAATAGTGCGTCCAATCAACCCTGACTACTTACAAGTGATGGGTAGTAAGGCCTTGAATTGACAATTTATGAATAACCGACAAGTAGGGGCATTACATGTGCTATGGAATTGAGCAAAAATTCGGATTTGGAACATTCAGTGCACAGGCCGTCCACTGAAACATCCTTAATGAAATAGGAGTATGAGGAAAATCAAGACACGCGTTCCAGTATGCTCGGAAACTGGTCATGCTGAGTTTCTGATGAAAAATGATAGCATATCCTTGCCACTACTGATGAGCTCTAATGAGAGCGAAACTCCAGTCTAGTGCTTCTTTTCGAAAGAGGCTGACTGCAAAGTCTATCTGAATGCGAAGGATGCGATCAAATGCGAGTGATGGTCAACTTGCAATATGATTTATCCGAGTCCAAGAGTGGCTCGATGTTTCGTCCCAAATGACCGATTTGCTTGTTCGGTGTCAGCAGAATGGTATCCGAAACACAAAATCCACACTCATACTATTAAATATGGTAATGAGTGCCCTGGGTTAAAAAGACTCTATTAATAGCGAATGCGATTGAGGCAAGATAAGGATTTTCGATGTGTAAACCAGCTTAGAGAAAGTGAACGCGTTTGACACAAGCCATAGAACGCTGTGTTGGACCAGTTCAATAGTGCAACAGTGTAGTGAGAACAAGTGACTCAAAAGTGCGAGGTCAGTCAAGATATCGATTCAACCACATTGTTAGGGGCTTTCCAAAAAGTTGCTAACCACAAAGATTGAAAAGTCTAAACGACCAATTCAGTGCCCGTGACATGCCTTGGCGACAAACCTAATACATGGGTCAGTCATAAATCTAACACGCTGTCTTCACAGGAAAAATGTGGCGACTAAAGACACCACTTGTGAGCTACATACAAGGGGTTCATTTTGAGATAGTGTCATTCATTCGTAAAGGTCGCGAGTCTGACCAGAAGACATGGAGGCTCGGGACGTCGTTTAATGGAACAATGAAGTGTAAAGTCCTAGAAGAAGTAAATATTCACAAGGGGAATGAAATAGACAGACTGAAGCTAAACAGAGAAACTAGATAAACACAAGATATAGGCTGGTCACTGACTGTAGCAAGTTGTTCTCTCGGATAGCATTTCTAAGAAGGGATCTCAGTATCTACAAGGTCCCCCCAATTGGGCAAGTGACACCTGTTACTTTACTTAGAGAAACAGCCACGGTCTACACGGTTTTTCCTAATTGTCGGCGGTCTTGCTATATAACGCAGGATGCGGTAAACTTTCGTATGATATGCGCAATGCGCAACATAACCATCCCAGACTATGTAACCTGAGTAGCTGACCAACTGACTACGTATCCCGAGTATCTCTTGTAATGCTTACGTCATCCATTTCGTGTACCCACAAAGAGAAGTTAATCCGTCAGACAATATCTATCAACATTATCACCGGTTAGAAAAAAACACGAGGTAGACAGGCAACGACGAGATCAAACACCATTGAAGCATCAACTACTTTCGCAAGACACACTTGCCATAATCATTATCCTCATCTTAAACAGCGATACATCAGCAACTGACATTAACGCTTGAGTCATATACAATTGGAAAATCGGAAAAGGAATGACGGACAATTCGTTAACGCCATAAGCTAATGTGTCTTCAAACGGTGAACAAACGAGCTTACTTAACCTTCATTACTGAATGACTACTTCCCAATCTTTACGTTGTTTGTCCACTGATTTTACCAGAAGTGCGGAGTCGATGGCAAACATCGATAGTTCTATACCCAAAACCATGTAAAGTCCAATTAAGGGATGTCAATTCTTGAGGTCCTAAAGGAACACTGCTCCCAAAGTCGGTTAATAGAGGTGACCTTTAAGCTTAAAAGAAGATGGCGACGTGGTGGTCACCTACATCCTATGGTTGAAAGTTCACCTGACAAGGAGGAGTACTCGCCCCGAATGAGTATAAACTATAACACCCATTCAATTTTCGCCACCTCTAGTAACAGCACTCAGGGCCAATTATGCATGTATACACATAGGCAAACACGAGCAGTCTAAGCATGAAGGCGGAGGTCACGTTACTGATAAAAACAGAATATCATAGCAAACTCATCAATAAGATAGATGGCAGTACACCAGTGATCAGCGCTGGTGCTTAACTGCTATACAACCATGAATAAAAAACAAGTCGTAGTCACGAAAAAAGCGAAGGGACGAGAACCAAGGCACACAAAAATCCACTCAAATATTGTAAACCTTTAAGATCAAGGTGCCTAAAACTTGCGAACGAAAGACTGAGCTAAGTAGAAGCAAGCGGTCATCTGAAAGACAGTTTACTTACTATAGCGTGTATGTAAGTGCGCTTACTTCACAGACAACTTGGTCAGTTAGCGACAATATACGCGCCACTGAACCCGATTAAACGTTATCTTGATAAAGGTAAACAGCCACCGACTAAGCGAAACGTGAGGTCCCCAGCCCGAGAGGTGGACCCGAAGCACAGTGAACGACACCTTGAAGAAAGACTTTATTTCTCTACCCCAGGTCGTCATCTGTCCATCTCGCAGCACGGCCGCAGCATCGGCAAAGAGTATACGATTAGCTGGCATCCTCAGTATATGGTATAACCATCTAAGTCTGGGTTTGACAAAACAACTCACCTAGCAACCAATACCCAGTACTCATTTCCCAACTTCTTCGTTGTTTACTCTTCGATGCTACTAGATATGAGGCATGCAACACAGATATGGTCAGATACCTGAGGGTGGTTTAGGCCCTCTACCCCCAGGCATCCAAGTTTAGTGGTCGTAAAATGTTACAGTCAGCCGCAGCTGACAAAGCTTCCTAAACAAATAAGCCGGCCAACAGCCTCCTTAACCTCATTACACAACATTAAATTTACATAACCACGACAGTTCTAGAGAAGCACATTGAAAACCGTGACGAGAAACGCATTTCGAAATGTTTTGGAGGACGTAAAGTGACTTCTAACGTTGTCTGTTTTGCTTGGAAAATGCCCAACACCTTATCGTCAGTACAATCAAAATCACAGTCATCCACTAAGCATGAGATCCACGACGGCATCTCGTGACTGCCGCAGACAATCCTCCACTATTTCGCCTATGAAGAAATCTTGGCGTACGCCGCTCATGGTTCTGAGATCGTCAGACAGTTCACTGTGAATCTTGACCCGAGCTGAAGTATTGAAATAGAACACCCACAGCGTGTTTGCACACTTGTTCCGTACATACCTGAATAGAACTTACTCTGAAGGTATTCAACGATCCACTGAGGCGGATTCACCCCCACAGTCAGAAAAATGACAACCGTTCACCGACGATAAGTACGACGCTGCTCCAAAATTTGGTGAAGGGTGACTTGGTGGAGAATGACAGGTGTTAGGGCCAGCGGTGAGCGAGGTGAAGCCAATCCCCCTATGGATAACCAGTGAACCAGCTACGTCTTCCTCGAATACGGGAAGTATTATCGACTGTAATCTCCACTGGCCAGGCCTCACGGTCGACGATGAAACCATGCTTCATCTTCTTACCAATATCCTTCCTACACTTGTTATAGGAACTGCACAGAGGAGTGTACCGTCTGACATAACAATTTCAGGATGTTAGTTGAAATTCAGTGATTGTGTAGTCCACTAACCACAGTGTCGCACGCTATAGCACATCGTTTACGAATGGTTCGCAAGTTTGGGATCCAGTAGCTAATAGGATCTTCGGGATTAGAAGTGAGAAGTTTGCATTCTAGACTAATACTGAATTTATGCATAACCAGTTTGTCAACAACCAGCATTTCTGGTTGGTGGGGTTGTTGCCCAAGAGTCATCATCATCATAGACAGCAATACATCAGTGGTTCACACTATTGCTTAACTGCCACACAACCATGAAGTAAAAGCAAATCCCATAAAGGAAGAGAGAAGGAAACAAGAAGGGACCTAACTACTGAAAATAACTACGTCCATATTCGAACATTCAACATCAAGGTGCCCGCACTCTGCAAACAAACAATCGAGTTGCAAGTGAGAGTAAGGCGTCATCAGCGAGACAGCTTCCTTACAGTTTTCACTGCCTCGCGTCATTAAATGCACTCACAAACAACCATAATATTCACGCCACTGAGCTCGATTAGCTGCCATCTCACCTAGTGTCTCCAACCACCGACTCTGTGAGTCGCGAGGACCCCAGCCCGGGAGACAAACTCGATCTACAGTGGCCAACCCCTTGGTGAACGACCTCATTTCTCTACGCCAGGTCATTGTCTGTCCACCTCGAACCTTACACCAGTCGGTCGCAGTGTCAGCGAACAGTGCTCGGTGTGGAAGACGACTAGTCGGCATCCTTAATACGTGACCTAACCATCTAAGCCTGTGTAAACGTAGAGACTGGACAAAAGAACTCGTCTGACAATCACTACCAAACACCCGCTT